>NW_027019597.1:5418524-5683469 GCF_013076305.1 Rhopilema esculentum
AAGACTTGAGACGTTTCCACTTATCCAAACTTTTGCCAAAAGTCTGAATCAGGTGAGTTTAAATTTTAAGAAACTTTTTAAAGTACTGTTCCTTCCAGGTTTATTGCTTAGTTCAGTCCATAAGGTGTTGAATTCTAATTCACATAGAGCCTAATTTTTGAGGAAGTAGCGCCATACCAGTAAAAATTAAACTGTTGTTTTTGTATACAAATATGGCCCACTCTATGTATTCAAGGCAATTAGGCAGCATAGCAGCTGAGATGGCTCCATGGAATTCTTATGGTTGAAAAGTCAATAAAAATGTAGATAATATGAAAAACTAACACACCAAGTACAAACAACTATTGACACAAGCAAATTAATAATAACTAATAGAGAGTGCGGGAAAATAACCGACCCGAGCGAGACTCGAACCCACGACCCCCAACTTTGCACGTCCAGTGCTCTACTGCTGAGCTATCGGGTCATAATAACTAATAATTTGCCCCAGGAGACGGGGCTTCATCAGAGCAAAAGTGACTCCCTCAGTTTGAATTTTGTTATTACAAAGAAGTACAAGTTTGTCATTATTTTTTATTGGTGTTGTCACTCATGACTGATATAGTGATGGCACAGAGACACAAATACATTTCCATCTCAAGTGTTTGACTTCACAGTCCTATCATATTCAAAAGAACACAAAAGAAGTGTTTCCAGACTGTAAATTTTTTCCCACTCTTTTGACACCATATTTATTGAACTCATTACAGCATATTTTATCTCAAAGCAGGCATTAAGGTGTTGTATCCTGTAATATTTACCTGTTAAGACTGCAAGAAACTGGTCTGTTAAGATAAGAGAGACAATGTAATGCTAATGATCAAGATTTATAGATTCCTAATCAAACTCTGCATGACTAAACCAATGGTTTTATTTTCTAGGTTTTGTTGGATTGATCAATCAAGCTATGACATGTTACTTGAATAGCCTCTTGCAAACACTTTTTATGACACCAGAGTTTAGAAATGCACTTTATAGGTGAGTGGATGCTCCTTTCTACCAGTTTTGTAACTGTGCCTCAAAAAACTAGATAAGCAAACAAATGGAATTTCTCACTTTGCTCAATTGTGCTTTTCCATTTCATTCCATTTTCGCTCTTCTATAATGCCTGCATGCCATGTATGAAATTTCTTGTGAATTTGTAAGTACCTGTTGAAATATTGACAAAAGACCATTCCATTTCTCATCCAAAGCAAGCCTGGCTGTTTGAGATGGGTAATATAATAACTTGACCCAAAGTAACTGCTAGGAGAATCTGGAAGTGTTTCTGCAAAGATGCCTTGGTTTATCAACTATATAATTAATTTTCTGTTTGATGATGTTGAGTAAGGCAACATTTCTTTTGCTTAATTTAGAAGTCATTACTTTAATACACAACACATTTGAAAAGGAACTTTCCAGAAGGTTAAGAAATTACATGAGTTCCATATCAGGTTTTGTTAAATTAGTTGTTTCCTTAGCCGCACAAATTTCACTCTCTGTCAAAGGCCTGTATATCCCAAATGCAAAATATTTCTATGCCCCTCAAAAGATCTCACAGTTGATGTCAGTGATAAGATAAGTCACTAGATCAATATAATTTCTATGTTGAATATGGTTAAATTGAAATCTGCCTTTTTGAGAAATAATCTCTTAGCTTGTATTGGGACTCATAATGAGAATTTATTTAAAGTTGCTTCTTTTCTAACATCAAACACCCTTCTACCATTGCTTCTACAGATGGAAGTTTGCAGGAACTGCAGCAGAGGCATCAAAAAGTATCCCATACCAACTTCAGAGGCTTTTCTTAAAACTCCAAGTGAGTAGTGATCATTGTATTTTGGTTTTTGGAGGCAGCTGCTGAAAACCTCAAAGAAAATATGTTGTAAAATATTAAGATATATTAATTAAGATATAGAAATATTGACAGTAAATATGAAAGTTGTAGAAACATTTTAATTTTTGATGTTTCACCTTTACATAGAAAATTTTAATCAATGAATTAAAATGACGGTGATGGTGCTTATGGTGATTGTTGTATGGACTGACCTTTGCTTAGCAAAGTGTTAATTGTTTTCTTTTTATGATGAAATTTTCTGATATAATTAATGTGTTCTTTTAAATTTTAAAGACAAGCAAAAAAAGAGCAGTAGAGACGACTGATTTAACAAAAAGTTTTGGGTGGGATAGCAGCGAAGGTAACAAAAAGGCATAGATGTATATTTTGTTTTTGTATTACTTTGTTACTCTTCTTTTCTATAGGTAGAAATTTTCAAATAAATTTAATTTTTAGATTGTAACTATGCTTCTTTTTATTTTGAAAAATATTCAGATACTACACTCTCATAAACTTGGTTTCAGGGAGCATTAAAAGAATTACAAAAGTTAAATGCTATTTTGAAAGTACTCTAACTGAGCATTTGTAAAAGAAAAATATAAAAGTATCTCTAAAAGTATTTGGAGCAACCCTTGTTTTTATTTTACAATGCATATATTAAGTATATTTTCTCCCTTGTCTAATGGAAATATTGTTCAGTATTGAGCAACTTAGGCCCAATCAGTAAAATTCAACTATAAAGAAGGAGATGTATCGAGTCTTCACTGTTGTAGCATGGCAACAGCATGACGTGCAAGAGCTCTGCAGAGTGATGTTTGATGCTTTGGAAGAAACGTTGAAGGATACAGACCAGGTGAGGCATATTTTTCTTCTTAATTATTTATTATCATCAGATAAGCTGTTTTGCACTCTCCATTAGTTGTTAGCTTACCATAGCTTACCCAGATAGGGACAAGATCCCTTGACCCCAGCATGGGCAGGGGTGAAACCCCAAGAAAAAGAGCAATTTATTCAAGATGTTCTTTCTTTCATGGGGCAATGTCTGTCAATTCTAGCAAGCTGTTCAATGAAACTAATTTATTGGGGCTGCCCCACCACCAGTAGTGTTTTTTTGTTATTGACAAGGAATTCTCAAATTGTCACATATTTTTTTTGTTCAGGGGTCAAGGTTATTTTCTAACTTTGTGTAAAAAAGTTCCAATCAACCTAGGCCGTTTTTAAATTTGTTGGATAGGGCTGGGATCGTACTATGCCTCTTCTACGCGTGATCTGTGGTTCATTCATGCGTGGTCATACAACGGTCATTGGCTACCAGGTTATAGTAGGCATGCAGGAAAGAAGTGTAAACTTATATTCTACCTATCCGTTATTGTAGCTGCAATTCGTAACCTGTAGTCTAAATTTGTCAAATTACAGGATTTTTGTGGAAGTGGGTTACACTAATGCTACAGTTCATGGCTAAAGAGGTTTCATTTATAGGCTACAACTGTTAATATATCTCGTAATTTTTTAACATTGTTTGTATAATATAGGATCATTTTCATTCCTATTCTCAAGTGCTATAATTACAATGTTCACAAGTTATCATACTGCAAATGGCTTGCCTGTAACAATCTCCCTTCCTGTCTTTAACCATATTTCTGAAATGCTGTTTACTTTGCGTAATTTTTGTTATCTCAGATAGGGTGATCCAATAACTACCCCCTCTAAATGATTATGAATTGATCCCATAAGCTAATCCATTCATGCTAGCAAGCTGGTAGAGGCTATTTGTTCGCAAGTCGCTTTTTGTATCCCTTGGCTGTAAGAAATCAAATATAAAGGAGGGCCAAGCGGCATTTAAGCATTTATATGTTTCTAACATATGCTATAAGCTACTCTTTTACATTTTTCTCATCGTTTACAATCTTTTATCTGTTACATAAGTTGTTAACTATTTTCTACAACTGCTAGCATAGCTGCCATTTCTGTTAAATTTTGTTCTTGGCTAATTCCGTAGCTTTATTTTCATGACAGTTCTTTTCAATGAGTTGTGATAACCTTTGAACGCTTGCCAATTTACCCCATTGGCATACGACTTATGTGGACCATTTAGATATCTTCCATTTAAATTGGATGAATGACATTTTCCATACCACCACGCACCATGATATACCACAGCACAACTTCCCCCTGGATTCGTGTCGTGATCTTTATCTTTGGTTGAAAATTTACGCCCATTTGTATTTGAAAATGATTCGCCAGCCGTTCCTGAGTAAGAACTTACATGTGCTGTAAATTGTTTATCTTCGCCATCAATATAAAAGGTATTATACTCTGCAAAAGCTTTGTTGCCATCCACATCTTCAAGATCAAACCGAATCTTCGTATCCTTTTGCTTTGTAAGGCGGTGAATTTTCTCATTTCCAAGCCAAAATTCACTTCTCAAATCCCCAAAGCCTGTCTTATATTCTTCCCAGTTTCGATAGAAATCTACTGTTGTGACTTGAAAAGAAATTGTTTCGTTTTTGACAGCATGGTGTAACGTTTCTCACTTTCATTATTTGTTGCATCAATCATGCTGGCTATATGTTGTTCATTTCATGCGAAAACAACATATTTCCTATTCCATTGCAAGTTTTAGAAGATAATACAATAGTTTGTTAACATGTGCTATGTAAGGAAACAGCAATCTCCTATTTATAACGCCATTTGATTCTCTTTATTTACTAACCCCCTGATAATGAACGGTAAGTAGTACAAACATTGGAAAACTAAACTGCATGCATTAAATGAGGACCTTGGTTTGAAAAACTGCGCAGGCAGAAAAAACCCCTCACAAATTTATTTTGCATGGGGTTTGTGCGGGCGCAGGCTATAGCCTTGGGCCTCGGAGAATGGTCTGAATTTATCTGCTTGGAGATCTTCACTTCATTTGTATCAAATCTGTAGCTTATAGATATCTTGTTTTATCTAACTCTCTAGATTTAAGGAAACATATCTGATCTATAGAAAAGTTTCCTGGTCTGTTAGGCTTAGAAAATGTCCAAAGGTATTTCCTATCTTCTTTACTCCTAGCAAATTCTAAACCAACAGATGAGATATTCACCAATGCTTTATGTGAATATAATTCAGGCATTTTTTTAGAATTTCAAAATCTCATGTGCACTGATATTACTACAAATGGCTGCTTTGGAAATTTGCAATTCAGAACATACATTTATTTTTTTTAGAACTATACAAGTCTTCCCAAAGCAGATATTTTTGCACTTGGACTGACTGTGTACCTTGCTGTAAGTATTTTGGACATGTGAACTTTCTTCTTTTTAAGAAACCATTTGGCTGTTAATCTAAAATCAGCAATAATTTATTATTTTATTTTGCAGAGAAAAGTTATATGGATTTTTGCAATACTTTACAAAACCCTTATATATATAAGTTGTGTAAATATGATTGGTTTTGAATCAACCTTGAATTCTATCTGAATTTGGTTATGAATTGAGATTTGCTTATCAATCTTAACAATTTTTTTTGATAATGTTCTAATTTGTTATCATGTCAACTTATCAGGCAGGTGGACCTGATTTGCCAAAAAATGGTCCTTGGTGGCATGAAATAAGGTAAAACAATTATCTCAATTATCTTAACTTGCAAATTGATGTTTATGTGTAAGAACATGTTTGTGGTTTATTTTATTATGGTTAGATAAATACACTTCATTACTTAAGAATAGAAAATATGATTTATTGAGTAGTAGAACATGACAGACCTACATTGCTCAAGCTTCAATTTTAAGATGACAATTGCCATGTCTCTAGGAAGAGGGCCAATCAAAATACAACTGTTCCTATACATTTTGATAGAATCTAGAGTAATTTTTAGCAGACCAAAATTTAACTCTGCTATTCCCTTTAATGCAATAACTACTCTACAATTAAAACTAACTTTTACCTTTTTCGCTAGGAATGGAAATCTGCTAACTTTGCCAAACTGTTCTTTGAATTTAAACGAATTAATAAAGGTTAGAAGTTGTATTTTATTGTTTTCCTTTGTTGAATTACAATTTTCTTTCTCTTTTCATAATCTACTTTTTCTCCTTTATAGAGATACAATTGATTATTTATCAACCTTACCATTTTTCGCAATTTTTCAAAGCTTTATCCATGCTAGGGTAAAAAATTTAATGTTTTAATGCTAGTTACAAAGACATATCATTAAAAAACAAATAATACATTGCTATAAATACAGTATTCTTAGGACTGTACAAATGTTCTTTGCACTCCTAACTTTCCACAGCAGATCGTTCCACTGAGTTGCTCCGCCCAGAACCTTAAGTCTGCACAAAGGAACATCTAGTGGTAACGCAATATTACCATATGCACTATTTTAGGAGTAAAGCACTGAACATGGTTTTCATCTGCAATCACTAGATCTTTATTTGGTTTTCCTTACTTGAATACCTTTTCCTTTTTCCATCGTGGACTATTTTCACCCCTACATTAATGTTGGATATTTTCCATCCTCCTTATTTCTTCTCGTGTCTTTGCCAACAGGTTATGATAAACAAAGACCCGAGCAGTCGACCTTCGGCAGCCTCTCTTCTTTCACATCCGACGTTATGTCCCAACGCTCTCAAATCAAAGGTATATGGTTGTAAACTTCGGTCAGGGGGGAGATGACTTAGCAGAATGAATGTCTTCTTTATGGCTTCGAAAAATTTTGGCTGATGGGAAAAAGCTCGTGACATAGGCTTGTTTCATGAGTGAATTTCACCGAAGTGGTATACAACTAGAAATATGAATATAAGTTGTATTAGCTTAAAGTCACAGTGTCTTGATAGTTGCAACATTCAGCATATCCATCCTTCAGCGCCAAATTTCTACCATCAAATTATTGCCTCTGCTATGTTTTGCACTTATGTTTCTGTCTTTATTTCTAGGCCCAACTGCGCAAAGAATTGAACGCTGAAAAGTTTAAAAACGAGATCCTATCAAGGTAAGAAATAGTTTTTTTAACGTTTTGCTATCTCAATTTTCGTCACGTTTTGAACTATAAGGTACATAACCTTTAGTTTGAGAAATTATTATTTTCTCATATTTCATAGGGAGCTTCAGCAGGCCAGGAATGCGGTTACAAAACCAAGTAATGACCACGTTTCATCAAATTTATCGACGACGCGGAGCTCAAGAATAGTCGGTCAGAAAGTGAACCGCAGCATGAGTTTAAGCATGATAATGTAATAAAGAAAATTTCTTGTGCTATGCTTTCATGGTAAGTTCAGTATGACTCAATTCCTAATCGTTCTACTAAGTTTAGTACAGTTTTAAGTTCAGATTTAAGTTAATTTCAGTTAAGCAATCCGCAAATTGCACTTTTTTTAACAGCTGCAATAAGATTAAAATATACCAAGAGCCTAATATTGGGAGTGTTTAGACATAATTCATTGAAGAGATGTTTACCTTTGAGACCGTATAATATGTCATGTTTTTGTGGGCAGATTTAGAAAACCTTATTTAACTTGATCAGATATTGTCAATTGATAATAGCGTTGAATGAGTAGGAAGATGTTTTCATTCGTTTTTCTGTAACTTTTGATTGAAACATATTTCAATAACGTGAAAATTGTTTGCCAAGTGTTTACGAGACAACACCATTACATGTAATTAAACTGCTCGTGTAATTGAATGGCCTTTTGTTCTGAACTGCTCAAGAAGTGTTCTGAACTTCTGTTTTTGCCATTGTCTTTTTGCCATTGTTTTTGCCATTTTCATTTTGACGATATAAAGTGACATTACACAAAATTCTATCGATCTGATATGGTTTAAAATTACAGAAACATGTTCGTAAGGATATTTCATATTTAACTTCACCTGTTTTTGGCTTTTTTTAGGAATTCGCCTTACGATTTGTGACGGCAAGCTTGGATCAAGATAATATAGATATTTTGATGGCCTCGCTGAAACTCAGACTGCCAAACGATTCCCTAGCCGTGATCGCCTGCTACACAATGTTGTCAATTGCTGCGTTTCAGTAATAGTGTAGTTTTGCAGGCGTGATTCCGCTTTTTATATTCGGGTTTCTTGGTATTGTGAAATGAGCTGGATGAAACAGGACATAAGTGGCTATTTATTTTTCAAGATTTTTTTGCGCTTTATAATTTGCTCGTATGCAAAAGCCTAGGAGAACCTTTCAGTTTATGGTATGTGTAGTCACTATTAAAATTCGGTTTTATTCTGACGCTTAAATATTCCGTTTTGTTTTTTTTATTTTATTAGCTAACAGTCCATTCATTTTAAAACAAAGTAGTTTTGCTTTTATCGACGAATTTTTGTTTCTATCGTATATTTTTAATAATTTTTAAGAAATTTTAGATGATGCATCCTCCAATTAATTCTGCTACGGTAAATTTCCTTGCAAGGTCATCAATATATTTCCACCCTGTGTTACTAGGTTCGTTTGAAATACTTTTCTTCGGAATTCCTTTTCTGAATTTACCATGATAAGTGAAACAGCTATTTTTCCATATTTTGTCAAAGAAATATAATTTTCATACATATATTCAGTTGAATATTTCAGTTAATCGTTTATTATTGCAACAATATTTTGACCTTGTTAATGTTTTCTTGCCTTCTTTATTCAATTTGTTTAACATGAAACCCAATATTTGTAACTACATCAAATACTTCTTACGTCAAAACGTTGGAAATGCCGCAAATATCTAAGATTAAAGTCTTTTCTCCATTTCTATCTTTGAATTTTTTTCCAATTTCATTTTCTCAAATATACATGAAAGTATTTACATGTATCTATATTTTTAGTAAAAATGTATATAATTTTATAATAATTAGTTTGAAATTTTTAATGAGATTGATACTTTTAGATAATTAACCCTGAAGTGTTTTGTTGATATAATCTACTCATAAAATTAAGCCCTAATTTTTTTTTAAATCGACATAGATCTGGAGGAATGCAGTAGCAATGTCTCCTAGATCTACACAGAATGATTTATCAGACTGATTTTTCTCTACCAGAAAATGAACCCAGAAAATGGCAAAAACAACTTACTATTATAAAACCACACTGGGAAGGGGATGTATTCACTTTATTTCACCCACACAAAGCCACAAGATCATTTCTTAAGACATTTTTGAGCATGTAACCCTTTAATTACCCTGTCATAGACAAAGTAGGGACCGGAAGACACGTGTCCATTCACCTTTCAGCCAGTACGGAAAGATAAGCGTGGCATAATTTGTTGGTGCACAGCTTGGTGCACAATAAATAATTCTGTCTTTGCTGTACAAATAATTCAGATCTTGAATGGTGCACAGAAAGTCTTGAAGAATTATATTCTAGTTAAATTGACAAGCGGACTTGGAAGGGGCAGCAAAATCACATTACTGGGCTCGAGTTGACAGCATTATGAGACTAAAACGCACTAATATGCCTCCTACGTCTGTGTATCGATTTATTTCGATTTATTTAATAAGTAATCTATGAAGTTATTAGATGTTATTAGAGAATTTGAGAGAGGTTTGGTATCAATATCAACAAAAAGCCAACTTAAGTCATTGGGGGGTAGGGGGAGTCAAGCTTGCCCTGCCACGTTCTTGGGCAGAACATGAACTTAGCGAAATAATTTTAGAATGGAATTTTCTCTAAATGTTCTAATGGAATTTTCTTTGATGAATTTATACAACCGTAGCCTCGTTATCGATTAGGCTGTTAAGTACTTCAGGTAACCAATTTTGTGCCTGACCCAACTTCAGCAAAGAGGTTCTCTGTCCACAACTTCGGTCCTCCTTAAACGATAAATTGAGTTGGCAAGCTATTTGAAGATGCTATGAAAACGAAAGGACGATGAACACAATTATCTGATCTTTTTACAAATAATGGCTCCCGGCAAAAAGGACCTTAAGGAAGAAAACGTTTTGATGTCAAGCTTAGTCCCACTTGAAAAGCGAACAAATGAAAGTAAACTGAAGATTGTCTGCGTTGTTAAAGATGAAACAAATGCAGATGGAAATTGCAGAGAAATAGTTCAAAATCTATGCGGTGATACCTCAGTGATGAAATTCTATGAATTTATTGCAGAGACAGTTGGCTATGTCGTACAGTCATTTTCTTTGGTGTTTTTGAAACCTACCTCAGATGGAAAGAGTTTTGAAGAAGTCATCCTTGAAAACGAAAGTTGCACTACTTTGGCAGAAGTTGTTGGAAAATCAAAAGGGAAAAGAAGTAATTTTTTGATAAAAAGAAAGAATGGCAAAAATCCAGTTAATAGGATACAGCATCCAACGGTAACAAATAGCTATATATATATATATATGCATTTAAATTATTATCATTTATAAACTACATATTTATTCTTTTAGATTTTGGCTTTACAAAATTGATGTTTACAAAAAAGTCAAGATCCCATTAAACCATGAATACATTGTGTTCTCAATATTATTACTAAATTCTTTGTATCTTCATATACTCTTGATTTTTCATAATTATTGGTTTAGTGGGTTTTTGAGAAAAGTTAAAATGTTAATCCTTCCTTGGTACTTTTACTTAACATGCCACTTTAAAAAGTCTTGACACCTTGTTGGGATTGCGGAATAAATGAAAAGTTTTGAAATAATCATAGGACTAATCTACAATGGAATCCCAATAAATAGGATTATAACTAATTTTTCGGTTTAATAAAAAATTTCTGGCCCCTTGAATTCTGCCTAACTCTGTTCAAATTACCTAGGTATAACAAATTACCTAGGTATAACAAATTACCTAGGAATAACAAATCCCATATATAACAAATTCTCATCATTACAAATCTAATTGTGGGTCCCTTGATCATAATTTTCCTCGAAATTACAAACTTTTCTAAAAATGTTTATTGCTATTTTGGTCTACTTATTCCCAGTGTATCATTATTGTCATCGGCAAAACACACATTAACAAACATGCATTGGCAAACACTTTTTCAAAGCATAGACATTTCAGTGAACAAATCTAAACACAAAAAGACTACAACAGACATTTGTGTCCTCGAATTTAAGAGGAACATTAAGTGTTGTGAACAAGATTTCATTTGCGATCGATAATTTAGCGAAAGTAGTACATACAACATCTGGCTAGTGAAGTACATAAAATAGCTGTCATGCTTGTTAACAGAGGGCCCTTGCAGGCACGGGTTTACACGCAAAAACAACCATTACAACCAGATGAGCGCCAAAGCATTAATGAATCTGCTAATGAGTCATTTTTTAAGTTGATGAAAACTGCTTAATATGAAATAAAAAACATTTTTCTGTACTTGAAATACCATGTTTTTGATGATATATTGAATTAGCTCAGTTTATACTTGTGTAGAAAATTGCTCCAGTCTTCAGAAATAACACATTTTTGTTAAAAAGTAAGTAGAGATGCTGAGAATTCAGCCAAGTAAATTTCATCGAGACAATTGCTGTCATGATTTTCCTGTTGGAAATTTCTGCGTAGATCTTTCATGAATTTTTGCAAAAAATGTCACACGCCACCACACATGTGGTGGTTAGCAGGCCTGCTATATTTTTCGCACAAAAGTCTAGTGTTTGTTTGATTTGTTACCCATCATTTTAATTCTGCTCCTGTCATGATTCTTTCACCTCTTCCTGTCAGGAATTTTTTAATTGGTTATTACTTGAGAACCTTGATGTGTGCCTGAATCAATACACCAAATCATATGATTTCAGGACTCAGAGGAATCTTCTGAAGGAAATACATATGCAGGAGTCAGTAGCCTGTTTAAGACTGAGACAAGTTTCACTATCCCAACTGTTGCAAAGTCTGAATCAGGTGAGGTTTAAAATTTTTTAAAGAAATTTTCCAAAAAGGTACTGTTCCTCCAGGTTTTGATTTGCTTGATATCAGTGCCATTATTATCAGGGGCGAAACTACTGGGGGGTATGGGGGGGGGTGCTGCACCCCCCCAATCTTCAAAAAAGCAGATTTTGTCGGGCAAATTTATGGCTGCCAGCGTATCTGTCGGGCAAATCTGGAAATTTTCTTTAGGTTGCACTGTTATTGCTACTTTTTGCCCTAGGTTGGTTTTTTAATTCATGGTCTTTTCCCCCATCTCTTTTTCAATCTCCTCCCAGTTGGGAAAACAAAACAGAAACGAGGCAAGGAACAGCAACATATATACATTTCTGTCTTTCGTCCTCCACCGATCAGCGCTTTCGTCTGGAGCTCAACGCGCACATGTTTATCTTCGCCTTGAGATGAAGTCTGAAGTATTGATCGACAGCAAAAGTATAGACGGAAAGTAAAGTGTGTTTGATGCGAGAAGGAAATGAATACTGTGCATACCCATCCCCCCTACTTTTTGCAAAACAAGTGAGCTTTTTTCAAAATCTTTTGTTGTGATTTCTAAATTTTCCCTTGAAAAGCCCCCCCCCCCAACGTTCCATCCTGCCTCGGAGCCCATAGAACACTGACAGTTTTAGAAGCATCATGAATCAAAGCATGGAGGATATACCATCTCGGAATACGTTATTGAGAAAATCAATCAATATTTTCTTTTCCAAATGTATGAAACTTTCATTCATGAAATCATACATGTTTTAGAGATTTAGGTCAGGACATTTGAAGAAGACATCATTTGGGTTTTTAAACATTTCATAACATCAACAGGAACATAATAAAACTATTTACAATAAACATGATCAAACGTGAACACCTTTTCATTACAACGTGGCGTGAACAACTGACTAATGCAACTTCGAGGTCTAGGAAAGAGTGAAGGATTAACCGCGTGCTGCTCCTTCACAACAATACATACATAAGGAGTTATGCCCCAAAATTCTCTTAAGGTTTTACACTTACGGTTCGAAAGTATTGCACCCTTCGCTAGAAAATGGTCATACAGACGCCAAAGTTTTTTAACTAAAAAAATTTGAATAACCATAACAAGTAACAGAAAGTTTTAATCAGTTCAAGCGGGAAGTAATATAAAATTTATCAAGAAATTGTAGTCAAGATATGAATGCAAAAAATCTTTCGAGTTTATTCTATTTCTGAACAATATCCATGATTACGAAAACATGAAAATTGAGCTTTGATGATAGGTATACCTGTAAAATACCTCCAATAAAAAACTTTTCTTTGCTTGAGGGATTTTGTTATGGTGAATTTAGATATACGTACTTTGTGCTTGGGTGTCTAAAAATATTGAAATTGCTTCCGGAGCAACCGAAAATTGAAAATGAAACTCAGAAAATGCAACTGAAGCTCTTTTTTGTTGGAACATTGTAATCTGCGTAGCTGTTTCTAAATTCCGAAATTTCCAAGCTGTGTTTTGGTGTTCCACTTTGATAAAATTGAGACCCTACTTCAATCTCTTTTTTGAATTGCTCTCTTAATAGCTAGGTGATTTAAAAAGTGAAGACTTTTTTTATAGAAAAGACAGGCCTTACAAATGCTTGCTTTTCGGAAACAAATGTTTATAGCCAACACCAGAAAAACTAGAGGCATATTTTTTGACTTAAAACAAACAGCCTGAGTCTAAAGACCCTCTCTCGGGCTTCCCGATGATTTCAGCCCTTGAGGCGATGTGCTCTAAAAATGAAGTTCATGTAGGACACGCCCTTTCATCAAGCATGCCACGCCCTTTCGTCGGGCAACTAAGCTTCATACCCCTCTAATGAAAATAGTGAAGTTTCGCCCCTGGGTGAAGCGCATGTTTTTGATTGTTGGTTGAAAAAGGCGTTGGTTGTTTGTGGATATCTTTCGATGGTAGAAAAAGGGATTAAAACTGTCTCCTATGTGGTTTCATTAATACATTTACCTGTTTTGAAGGGGCATGCTTTTATTAGTCTTCGGTTAAACTTACTTGTCAGGACTTTCAAGGGATGTCATTTTGATAACATTAACAGTTATCCAAAAAGTCATTCTTGTACTAAACAGAAAATGTTAAGAAATTGGCTATCAAATTCATTCATTCAACTCCCATTTCAGTGACACAATATATTCCTTAGAAGGCAACCAACCATTCATTTGTGAACTTAAAAAATAAATGCTGGATTGTGTAAATGGTTGGTGGAATTTAAAAAAAAAATTTTGTCAACCAATCAGTAGAAAGACAAATTACTGACTACTGTAAGTTAACTACGTTGAATAGAAAAGCTTAAGGGTGGACACTAATATAGAATTTTGCTTAAATCCTATTATATTATGTATACTTCTGATTTATGATTAGAACATTGCATTGGATTTTAGAACAGACCCCCAGAGACCACCGGGGGTACTTCCTTTATGGCATAACAGGGGGGTCCAGTTAGGGTCGAAGAAGGCCAGAGTGAAAATGTTAGATTCATCCTCAAATGGAAGTCTTGTCGTTGACAATAACCCTCAAATGATAGCATAGGGACCGAAATTATGTCCTTGAAAGCATCAATTTCTTTGCATTCGCCTGGTGCTTCTTTAACAAATCGCAAGCTAAACTAAGCATCTGATTAGAAGTACCCCTTCAGATGTAGCAACTATACTCTTTTTTTATAAGAACCAGTAAATTTAAGTTAAGGCTGACTGTTCTTAATTTTTTTCGAAAATCTGAGGCTGGATTGTGCTTAATTTGTTCTTAAATTAAGAGGGTGTAAGCAGCGCTATTGCTAGCTTTTTCGCTCTAAGGTGTTCAGGCCTCATTTGCCAACAAAGTAAGTGAGACAGCCTTCATTTGCTGACAAATTTGAATATCCACCGAAAAAGCACCCACATATCGCCAAAAATCCTCGTTTTTGAGAAAAAACGTTGTTCAAAATTGCATTTTGCAGAAGCTCAGCCTCAGCTTGTTCTTAATTTGTTCTTAACTTTTGACCAGTTTTGAGGCTCGTGTTCTTATAAAATTGTTCTTATAAAAAAAAGTGTACTTTAACAACCTCCAAGCGGTTATGTTATTTTCGAAACTGGAGCCCCCTGTCAGGCCTTAATGGGAGTTTACCCCAAGGCAGAGACCAAAAGAATGCACATCTTTATCTATGAGGCAGTGTGTATTATGCAACTGATGGATTAACACCAATCTTCATCTAGATTAAACCCGCATGACTCAAGCATAGTTTACTCAATTAACTACCCGGAATATGTTTGAATCAAAATTTTCATATAAATTCAGTAACACCTGGAAGCCGGGCAGTTTCGATTCAATACAAATCAATCAAAACATTATTGGGAAATTATACTGAAATAAATCACTGATAGAAAGAGAAACAAATTTGCTAATCGCCATTTTATGCTGGCATGAGGAAAGAGATCGGAGGAAATTCGAAAAATTGATTCATTCACAAAACTGCTGTTTTGAAGTGGTGTTATTGTCTTGGTATTGTTAGCAAACAAGATTTTAAGCGAGATTTTTTGGTAAACGAGTGTGCATTTGAATATGAATCATCATATTTCTATTTTGGTTTTCCATCAGACTAACTTTTTGCTTTCAAAACATTGCATTTCCTTAAAGTTTAGTTCAGTTAAAGAAATTATGTATTCAAAATACTAATGAGTTATGGTTAGTCTTGACAGCTAGGTATGATATTTATCTTTTCACATTTATGGCTTTTCACATCTTTTCACAATGACGTCACAATATTTAATAAGAAATCATTTTTTCTCTCTAAACTAGTATCAAAATAAATTAATGTATGCACATTTTCACACCATGATCTTTATTAGGCTATCTCTTTTGAAGTTTCGACTAGAGTTGAAATGTAAACTAACTATACATAAAATCTTCTGTATAGTTCATCAAAAACTTGCTAAGTATACGTTAAGTAAACTAACCCATAAAAAGACATTGCACCAAGAAGCTATTTCCCTGACCAGCCTGTGATTATGCATGAAGCGGTTATACTATTGGATCTTTAAGATTTAGCTATATAGCACGATTAAGCCTCCGTTCATATACTAGCAAAGAAGAACACACCGGAAGAATGAGTTTGGTTTCGTGCTAGTTTGGAACGCTTCCGTCATTTTTGATCTCATTGAAAAAGCATAACTAGTTGGATTCGTTCCCAGTTCGTACTTATTTTCTGTAATGCTAACGATTAAGAACCGAGAACAAAATTTTTTAGTTGACAATGTAAACGCAGCTGAATTTTTGTGTCAGAAATAAGCTTTCCAAAAATGCAAAAATGCTGTTGTTGCGAAAATGCTAAAATACGGCTTTTCGGGCAGCATTTACTAGAAAACCCAGATTTGGCAAGAAAACTAGAATAGCGGCATGGTTCGGATAATTCGTAGAACCCGATCGTTGTTTGGTTTAGCGGTTTTAGAATCTATCTACACAAAAATTGAAAAGCAACTAGTGTGTAGACAGAAGGAGTTCTATTGGTAACATTTTTAATAGACACGCGACACCGATTGGACAACCTCGACAGTCATGTGCTTGCGTTTCTGGTTGGCCTATTTTGATCCAAAACTGGGTATATATATTTCCTAGCATAGAGTTTTTGATCTATGTTCTGAAGTTTTATACTCTGAAGATTGTCAGACGAAAAGCTTAAATACCATGCATCAAAATGTTTGCTTCTTTTAGAGCAATTTTTCTAAATTTTGTACCACGAAAAGATTTTTTGCTAATCTATTAATCGTAAATTATCGATGAATTTCCAAAGTGGGACACCCTCATTTCATAAGAGAACTTGAAGAGTAAGGTGGCAAGCACACAATGGCACCATCTTTTTGCATGACTGTTAAAGCTGTTTGATGAGTTTGATGTAACCCATGACAATCAAAAAATGAGAAAAACATGACCACAGATAGGAGAGAAACATCCTTGAACCAAGCTTCAAAACAGATTTCTCCATCCCACCACTCCTTGTTATGTTGTAGGATGAATTCTGAGGATCGCCTGTCATCCATGTTTCAAATATTTTGCTGGCTTGTCCTTTGTAAATTACATATAAAATAGCTACCAGCTACCAGCTGTATTGCCACAAAATAGCACAGTGTACACTGTCTTGCCTTCTGTAGAAACAACATACATTATTTGATTTTTTGTGATTAAGTACCTCAGGCTTTTTTGATCCACTGTCAAAACTTTTTTGATCCAGTGCCCATCTCGATAGTATGTTTCTAGGTACTCCATACTCTTTTTCTACTTCTCTTAAGTTTTTACCATCATTCAGATATTCATCTACAGCCTTTTCAAGCTTTTCTTATTGAAATTTCAAACAGTTTTCTTCTGATAGTTATTGAGCATGATTTCTCAAAATTAAAAAAGTTATCAAGTTCTGGTTGTTTACAGGCAGAAGCAAGCCTGTTGGGAAATTTCTCATTCCGCTTTTATTGTGTTTTTTACTCAGATGTGATACCAAAACTTAGAAAAGGGGTGCTCTCTCCTTTATAATTTTATCTATTAAGAGGGCTCAATTTTCTATATTTATTTATAGCAATTTTCTGTTTTCATCTTTTGTAGTCTTGTTACATAATCTTTGTTAATCTAAGAACACAACTATTCTTTCCACGTAGACTTGTAGGCCAGTTGCTCTTTGTTCTTAGTGCCTTACTTCCTTACATGATATCAATGATTTCTCACGAATACACCTTAGAACTATTCAAAATGTTTTGGTAATTAATATGAAGATTAACACCGTATGTGGTACTTATAAACAAATTAAGGAACTCTAAAGTAATGTCCCAAATTACCCCTAAGCTATTTCAAAATTATCTGTCCAAAATTATCCTGGTTTACTACATTTCTGAAGATTTCAATGCCTCTTTTCTATTTGTCATTTTTCGTCGTGACTTTAGTTTTATTTGTCTCTAGATATCGCGACGTAAGTCTTCATTTGCTTAAACAGGCTTTGTGAATTACGTAACTTACCTAGTATTGCATGTTTAGGGATATAAACTTAAGGCCTACAGCTAAGCATTGCAAAACACTCGTCAGCATTAGTAAGGGGTCTTTGGTCACTCAACAGGTTTGACGGAAAATTCAGGCCTAGGGTTGATAAAATAGAAGGCATGCAATCAAGCTTTTATATTTCCGTACTACTTGTTAGAAGATTTTTTAAGCTTAAGGTTCGTGCGTTGATAAGAGGTTGAACAGAAAATTTTGTCTCTTTGAAATACCCATTATCCCTCTAAGCATGTAAAAGGATAATCACAAACAACGCTGTTAAGATCAGAAAGAAAATGTCACTTCTGCTACTTACTTTTATTTGCTCTTGCTTGAATGAACTTGAATGTAAATTTCCATTCGGGAAAAACTTAGCAACAGGTGCTAGGCCTAACTGAATCCAGACTTGAATTATTTTGAGTGAGATTGGTTGAATGTTCAGCTTTGTTTCTCGAAAAACGTTAAGTCTTTCAGTTTATTATTTGCGTCCATATCTAAGTATTTTAGGAAAGAACTGTAGCTTTCCCTAGAATCAAATTTATGAGCCATCATCACGTTTATCTTCATTTTGAATCAGTGTTATCATTTTGCTGACGTCATTTCAAATAAAGCGCCATTAGAACACAGGGCACTAAGGCTGATCACAACATTAAATTTCAGACTTACGTCCTCTTGAATTTTACCACATCAAATATAGTAGGTATATAAAATGATACATAGTTATCATTTTTGACTGATTGCCTACAATTAAGAACAACACATCTGTAAAGGAAGTGGAATGAAGGTGAAGAAAAGAAAAGCAGCGGGAGAATGAGCGAAAGGAAAGAGGAAGAAAAACAAAATGAGGGGGAGGTGGAAGAGGTGAAGGAAAAGGAGGGATAAGACGGAAGAAAAAGGAAAAAAAGAAAGAAAAAGAAGAGTAAATGGGAGAAGAGGAGGAAGAAGAAGAAAATTGAGAGAAAGAGAGTAAGTAGCAGGATAAATGAGGAAAGAGTGAGAAGAAGAGAAGGATATAAGGGGAAAAAGGAAGGTAATAAAAAGAAGAGAATTAGGAGGAAGAAAGAGAAGAAGAAAGAAGAAAAGAGGGTTTGAGGAATAAAGGAATGGAGGAAGGGAAGGAGAAAAGAGAAGTAAATGCAGGATAATGAAGAAAGAATTAGGAATCGGAGAAGAAAAAGAAGAAGTTACTTGAATAAATTTATGAGAGAAAAGTATTTACAAGATTTACTAAAAATTTTGTAAATACTTGATTTAGAAAAATTGCTTTATGGTAGCTTAAAGCTATTTTGTTTTAAAATAAGATCACAAAACCAACAAAAGAGTAAATTACTGAAGATGAAGAAGAGGAGGAAGATAAGGTAAAGAAGAAGAAACACAGTAAAAGACTAAGAGGAGAAATAATTAGGGGGAGGAAAGAAAGGAGAGAAACGAGGAAGGGAATGAAGGGGAAAGAGAAGAAGAGGAGGGGGGGAAATGTGAGGCTGTTTTAATGATATTGGAAGAACTTCTACCAGACTTCTCCTAACGTTGAAGTTTTATTTTTCTTATATCATTCAATACCGTTAAGCCTTTCTCTTTTTCAGATCCATTACTCAAGTTTATCTTTATCAATTTTAAACGTTGCTTTCAAGGCAACTTTGAAATATTATCTTCCACCAGTAAATACAGTGAACATGTACCTGGCTAAAGATTTCGTTAAAATTTCACTCATTTAATGAATCCTAACGATTCACTGCATCAGGGAAATCGCTTAAACGATCTTCAATTGAGACTGACAAAATCAAAGCATCGGATCGTCGCTAATATCAATTGAATACATAGTAATCGTTGAAAAGAACATTGATTGTATTCAACTGATTCACGACTGATATGAAGTCTGTTGCAAAACTTAAAACAGTTTTGCTATCAGTGGCGTAGATAGGGAAGGGTCAGGGGGGGGGAGCGAAAACTCTCCTGCAAAGCTTAATTGCCATTTTGTTGGAAATTTCTGATCCTGTCGGAAAATTAACGATGGTCGTCTTTTACTCGTATCTTAGTGTTACGATTTCAAAGAAAGGACTTTTTTGGTCTACTTGAAAAGTTATGTGTCTTTTGTAGCAAGCCCCAAGCAAATTTTAGATATGCACAAAGAGCAAGAAAGAATGAACAAGAAGAAGCAAGTGCCCAAATCTATTTCAGATATTCGCTGTGCAGCGAATGTGAGTGCTGTAGAAAATGTAAGGGATAACTTCGATTGTAATGTTGAGGTACTTGAAAATTTGAACATTCTCACCATAACAAAGGCAGCAACAGACAAGGTTCAAGGTCGTCTTTTGAAAACATAGCAAAGTTACTGCGTTTAACGCTCACTCTCCCAGTGTCATCAGCCCATGATGAAAGAGGGTTTGAAACGAGCGAAAGCATAGTTGAGAAGTGCTATGTCTGAGGATCGACTTTCTAACCTTGCATGTATCTCAATGAACAGAGAAACTGTTGTCCAAATTGATTCAAGAAATTCGCAAGTGCTTTTTTAGAGAAAAAGAAGAGAAAAACGTTCGCGCTGAAGGATAAATTTAACTTGACTTTGAATAAATTAAAAAAGTTTATAAGTTTAATGGCCTTACGTCATGTTCAGAATATTGAAAAATGAAAATCTGTACCAAAATTTCCAAAATTTTGTTGGAAAATCGACATTTCTTAACAACCACCCCCCCCCCCTTTCCCCCTATGAATTTTTCTATCTAGACCCCTGTCTGCTATTTGGTTGCAAATCAAATAAAAGAACTTTAATGCTTAATTTGGTCATCTATAATTGGTAAATACAACTCTAGTGTTGTAAGAATATCCGGTATATAACAACGAAAGAACACCCGAATTCGAACTTCAATACTCCATTTCATATTCTCACGCATAACATAATATAACATAACATAACGAACCGGGCGCATGCCCAACATAACATAAATACGAGGCTAATAACGTCACAAGTGTCTTAACTTCTTTCTTCTGATTTTGTGTGTAACTTGTTTCTCTTTCTATTAGACGTAAATAAATACATTTTGCCTTGATATTTCGGAGCTCTCTATCAGTGAACATGATGATATAAACGAACAAGTGAATCAATAGATAAAATCACATTACTTTTAGAGAACATTCTTCCTTAGTTGGTCATCATAGCGACTTACTTATTCTTCACACAAATATAAAGAGTCTCTCATTTAATCGCGATGACAAACTTGTTTCACTTTGTTCCACATACAAGAAACTAGACTGATGCTATTTGAGTACCTAAAACGTGGTAATCAGTATAAAATAAAACATTTACAAACGTTGATATAGATGAATGCAAATTTTGTAAAGTCTTATTTTCGAGTCAAAATAACGGAGTGGGCCTTTACGTAGAAACATTTCTCAGCTCTAATTTGTTCGAAAAATGAAGTTTCAAAAGTAAAGATTGCTAAACGATAGAAATTGAGATCGAAAGCAGAAGTTAAATAACTTATTTTGTTGGGCTTTTAGGCATCAAAATTTTGGCACAGATTTCCCTAATTCTCATTCTCAGTTTATTCTTCCAAAACTGACAAATAAGCGGTCCTTAGGATGAGAGGCTTTGATGTTAACCTTCTTAATAAAGACACAATCATTGACAACATATACTTACACTTAGTAGCGATACGTTTAAATCTAGGACTTTTTTGGTACGAAAGTCTATATCCAACACAGTACGGGTACCATGGGTTTATACTTAACACAGTGAGGGTAGGATAAGTGGGAGTGCCTGTCATGGTGGGAGAGTCGATGGTCAAATGTACATTTCAGCCTTGATAGGCACAGTAGATCTTTATTTTCAAAAGATCATATAAAAAAGAAAGAGTTGCACAATATTGTAAAGTATAATGTAAATGTATATCTTTAGCAAGTAGACAAACACAACAATGTCTTGATAATATCTTAAACTTGGCATTCATTACTGAAAAATTCAACAATTTTTCACAACAACTTTGATGTACTTAAGTACAATTACCAGTCATCCAACGCTGCAAGTTCTTAAATTCAACTAAATCTTAGAATCCAAAAGGTGATTGAAACTACTGCAAAAACATAGGTACAACCATTACCAAAGGAATTGTCCCATTGATATCAAAATTCACCAAAGTACTACTCTATTTCAAGAAGAAAACCTAATAATCACATTTTTCCATAGAGCTACTCATCGGTTTCCAAGAAATTAGTTCAATTAATCTTGCATCGATTAGTGTAACTTAGACTAAGCAACATACTTTAAATAACAAAGGGACTCGATTTGGGGATATAAATGTCCTCCTTTCATACTCTAGTATATCTTATTTTTTTTTATTTCCAAGTGTTAACATTACAAAAGGAAATTCATCAAATGTGTTTTCTAAATGAAAGAAATCGGTATGCTTTAGGGATCAGTTCTAAAACATCTGCTTTTTCTTCTATTAACCAACAACTATGCTAATGTTTAAAATAGTCTAAACTCTGCCTCTCTGACATTAATCCAGATACCTGCTATGATTCAAAAGATTTCATCCAAGAACAAATTATAATTTATGTGATATCAGTAACTTCTAGTGTTTTAGTGAAAAACAGTAAACAAAAACGTTTTTGGAGAAGAATCAATCAAATTTCATGGTCTTTTGTGAGATGAAGAGCTAAGATGGAATCATCATTTGAGAGAACTGAAAAAATCTTTCTTCTCGGCAAGCATTGACAATTCCTCGTTCGTGTCATTGGTGGGTCAGACATTGGCACGTCAAAAATTCAGTTTTTAACACGAAAAAGAGCTCTCAGAAAAATATCAAATCAATCTTGTCTTCCCCATTACATTCCAACAAATATCTTTAACTGCTAAGATTGCATGATATTTGAAAGCTCAGAACTTATCTCTTGTCAATGTTTTACCTAAAATGCTGACAGCAGCTTGTTTTCGTGATTATTTCTTGTTTAATTCGTTGATTCATTGCCATGGAATAAGGCAAAAAGCTATGTAAAAATTCTACCTTCGCCTTTTTCAATTAATTTTCAGTGGTGTAGCGAGTGGGGAAAAGGGGACATTTTATGAGAAAACACAGGATCTCATAAAATCCTTGGCCCAAAAAGCCAATGACCGAAAACATCATATAAACACTGCTTCTTTTATATGAATAGATTAAGAGAACCCACTTAGTTTGTTGTTGAAATAAGAGCGAATCGACTCCAGTCACCTTACTCTTTCGCCGGGCTATTAAAGTTTACATTGCCAAAGATCACAAATACAGTTCCTCCTCAATATCACGATCGTAAGAGGAGCCTAGTCTGTCCGAAAAGCCAACAGTAAGGCTTCTGTAATTGTTGTTAACTCTGTGCCGATTTAGGCCTCGGATAGGAACACAATGATGATGGTGTACGAACAGAATTTTGCATGGGTTAAAATACGATAGCCCAATTTTGTCTGAAGGAACCACATTAAGAGGTTCTCCATTCCATACAAATCAGGCGAGATCCCCTTCAATTCACTAAAAGTGCTTTCCGTCCACTCCTTTAGAGGTTTTAAAACAAAGGTGTCGTGAGAGCCTACGTAGATGCCTCCATCATCACAATTCCATTGCGAAGTGCAATTCGACTCTAATGGGGAATGTCTTGTCAAAGCGTACATCGTTCTCGTGTCCCTGATTACCTCATACCACGGCAAGTCCCATCCCTTGCCTAACTTGTTATCCTGATTTGTTATAGCTACCAAATGATCTGTAAGGCATCTTGCAGCGTATAGTAGCTGGCTTGTAAGTCCAACTTCTTCATTAACAACAGAAATGAAAAGCTCCTCACTCCTCTGGAGAGGCAGAGAATGCAAATATTCGGCAGTTTCTCTATCTCTCACTAACACGTGTACTTCGTCAATGAATTTGTGGTTTAGGTTATGTTGCAAAACGTCAATAATTTCCATGTGCCTCGCATCAATTTTCAAATTATTCTCTTCTGTCTCTTCAGCTAGCTCACCTAGTGTTTTGCGATAAGTTTTACTTCGCAAGTCAATAAATCCAGTAACTAGAGCGAAATTCGCGATGTTTCGTCTGCTCGGGCAGCCTTTCATTATTATCGTCGCCTTATTATTAGATTGCATTGGTTTGTAGACCTTATATGTAAAGAAGATATTCCTTTTGTCATATTTGACAGTTATGGTATTCACCTCGCGTTTTTCATCTTCAAGCTTTTTCGCCAGCATCCTTTTGGATTCATTGTCCTTGCAGAGACTTGTCGATCTCTTAACTAACAATTCATACTCATTAAACTTCATAAACAGAATGAAAAATGTCACGAACCCAGCAAGAGCTAAGAAATACGGCAACATCTTTGATCCTGCCATCTTGTCCTTCTGATTCATAGTATGTTAAATGCAAAGCCTCTTTAACACATCAAGTGTTTTGTATAAACGATGTCCCTATAGTGACATTCAGAGGATTTCGTTATTGACTGGTGGTTGATCAGGATCCTTTGAATACTGATGACTGGTAATATTGCTGTTTTAAGATACAGTTTATGAATGGTTTGATAAGATTTTTCTTTAGAAGTGTTTTCTGCAGAAGAATGTTGATTGATTCACGTGCAATTATGGCGGCTAGACGTTGTTTTTCGCACCGAGCTTGTACAAGCGCGTTGGTTGTAATTGCTGGACTGCTTTTACCATTATTTGCCCTCCTGCACCACAGACACTGCAAAGATCATAAACCAGACACGGGTTGCTGGGGGATTAGGACGTTAAACAAACCACTACACCCAAACGTGCCAGAAGTTCATCGTTGTAGAAATGGCCTAAGTCAAAGACCAAGGAGCAAACGGTAGTTTTTCAAATCACGGATTTCAGGTTATAGAAATTCAAACTGTTACTGTTTCCAGTTACTAGAGAGCAGTGAATACCTCTTACTCATGCCTGGTGATGTACACCAAGCAGTTGCAAAAACACACCGAGCCTTAACCTGTGATGTGCCCAGCTTTGCCATATCGGCAAAAACTGTGGTCATGCATCAGTAAGTGAACACAAACGGCTGGAGAAAGTCAAAACATGGTACTGCCCTACTTGTACTTACAAGCAAATCTGGGAATGTAAAGATTCGTTACCCTTTGCAGATTGCAGCAACCTGCAAGAATTTTGATCAATTGTGCAGGTCAAACTAATGACAATGGAGATGCAATGAAATGTTTAATGAAACAATTGAATGAAATAGTTTTCAACAATTGATAGGATATGAACAGAAACAGCAGAAAAAAGGCTCTTAGAATTGCGTAACAAGGACAATAGGAATGTGCTAATCTGCCATCAAAATATAAACAGCATACAAAATAAAATAGAAGACCTAATAGAACTGAACAAATCCCTGAGTGCGCAGATTTATTTATAACAGAGACGAAAATTGACAACACTTACCCAGATGAACAATTCAAAATAGAGGGTTACAGAATTTTTAGGGAAGATAGAAAGAAGGGTGGAGGAGGCATAATGGCCCCATGTAACAGAGAAAGTAATATCAAAGAAATTGAGAACGCCCAAAAAATTCTATGAAAAATTCGAAGTTCATGCATGTAGCATAGAGCTACCTGGAGTCAAGTTAATTGTTCTTTGCCTTTACAGACGACCAAAAGCTATTGGAAAGGAACATTTCCTTAAAGTCAAGAAAGAGATAAATTACATTGAAGGCTGGGCAGCAATGCAGGGAAATAAATTGGTAGTCGGGAAAAATACTTATTGGATTAGAAGAGGTACATAATCTGCAATGCATGATTGAAAGGCCAACCAGAGTCACTGATAAAACACAAACATTGATTGATGTAATTCTCACAAATATCCCAGATAATTTCCAGCTAAGTGAGGAGCTCGACTCCGGTTTAAGTGATCATTTTATGACATTTGGCCTGATGAATACATGTATCAAACAGCATAAAAAGAAAATTATTACCTTCCGTAGTGAAAAGATTCTAAACCATGAAGAACTAAAGAAAGATATTGAAGCTATGCCCTGGCAAGTGACAGAGACATTCGATTCAGTTGACGATAAATGCCATTTTTGGCATGAATTAGTTAGCCAAATCATTGATAAACATCTGGATGCGATGGAATAACGCCTGAATTTCTTAAAATGAATGCTGAACAACTAGCTCCATCTCTAACATCATTATATAACTCATGCATCACGCAAGGAAAGTGGCCCATCGAGTGGAAAAAAGGAGAATGGGCACCAGTTCACAAGAAAGCAGATAAAGACGTCCATGAAAATTACAGGCCAATAACAGTTCTCAATGCAGTTGACAAGGTTTTTGAGAAGGCGCTCAGTGAGCAAGATACACATTCATTTGGCAACAAACTAAGCCCGTGCTTGACAGCATACAAGAAGCAAAACAGCACAGAAACTTCGCTGCTGAGACTGATTGAGGATTGGAAATTCACCCTGGACAATAAACAAATAACAGCCATCCTCTCAACAGACATGAGCAAAGCCTTCGATTCCATGGTTCCTAGTCTCCTACTAAAAATGCTTGAATCCTATGGCCTGGCCGAAGATTCTCTGAGATTAATAACATCCTACTTTGAGCAAAGACAGAATAGGGTCCAACTAGGAAATATAAGAAGTGAATGAAAGGAAACAACACAAGGATGCCCACAAAGATCAGCATTCGGTCCCATGACTTGGTCTTGGTGCTTAAGTGACCATATCTCAGCCAACACTTGTCGCTGATTTTGCACATCTAGAGGTATTCAATGCTGCTCTTTTAGGCTTTGAGATCAAAATTCAAAAATTCTAAAATTATATTATTGTGATGTCATAATTTTGATCTCTATATTGAAAGAGAGAACTGTTTCGCAAACAGTCTAACGACAGCCGATGAAGATTCTTTATCTTGTTTTTCTTAATATTGCCAAGTGTTTCCCTTTTTATTTTTTATCTTTGGCGTCAATGCAGTATGGAAACTGTCAAAAATTTGAAACTGAAACGGTGGCCTATCGCGGGTATGGCAGGTTTCACTAATGCCCTGCGAGCATATTACAGGTAATACCAAGATTCAAAATAAATTTTTAAAGGAAACGTCATTGAACAAACGGTGGCTGGATTTAGTCATTTTCTAAATAATCTTGTCCTTTTCGCAACTTTAAATTCATGGATTCGGTTTCCATTTCAAAAATTATTTTGAGTTCTACCTATTTTCAACAGTTATTTTATATCCTGAAAAATTATAAAACAATACAATAGAATGTAACTAGGAATTCAAGTAAAATTGTACTAGGAAATTATAACGAGGTTATTAACGACATTTGGAGCATAGTTCTTCATCAAGTCTACTAAACTTAATGACTTAGATTTTTCTGACTTTATGACCAGTGTAATCGTCGATGTTTCAATCCAAATCAGCCTTCAATCATATATCCTGTGTCGGTCTATCTGCATTTTGTCTCCATGTTGCATTAAAATTTAGAGCTCTGCTATTTCCATGGATTTACAAACTCCACTTTTACTTCGGACCCTCATCATGAGCAGTTAAAACAAGCTGCTCAATTATATTTTCCATTTGCTTTTTTTCTAGACTTGGTTCGTGGAATATTTTTTAAATTTTATGTCATATTCTATTATACCTGCTTGACGACCTCATAACTGCCTGCATGGAAAACATATCACCAAATTGTAGCTTGTCGAATGTAAAGCTTCCATCTTTCAAGAAACCTCCTCAACTGTATCTAGTATAATTCTTTCGTAGAGCATTAATATAATTAAAAGTAGAGTGCATCCTTGCCTTTAAGAAATTATTCAACCACTCCATAACACGTTTATATAGGTTGACTTCAAATGTGTTCGTTGTAGGCCTAACAGACACACCTTTTCCAGTGAAAAAGAACCTTTTCAATGTTTTAACCCTGTTTATGTCTAAAACAAAGGTTCGAATGCTTTTGCTTGATGCCATTTTGGCCCCATATTTGAAGGCTTCCTCCTCGGTCACTCAGGTGGCTATTTCATGATGCCAGCAAGTATCTTTTCATCTCAAAGGTTTTTATTCATCTGCTTTTCTGTCCTTGGCAAGCTTGTCGCTCTTACAATCATTGATCTAAAAAACTCATATGATACTGTTGACTCATTTGATTCTTTACAACTCACATCTGCAACTCATAACTAACATCACATTACAACTCACTCACACCAATACCAATAGCTAGGACTCACATTGTATAAACCATACCTTTACAAGCGAAGCCAAAAGCCAATTGGATCAGTTCAAAAACTGAGAAAATAGAAGTTGGTGTGCTCAAAGGCTCATGTCTAGGCCCCCTTCTTTTCTTACTCATATAACTGATCTGCAGCATGCTGTCCATTATTCTGTCGTTACCATTTATGCTGATGACACGAGTCTGTTATGCCAATCTTCGGATATGAAAATCCTAAACGACGCTATCAATAACGATCTCATTCAACTGGACACTTGACTTAAAGGCAGTAAACTGTCCTTAAATGCTGCGAACAAAATTATATGCTCGTTTCTATCAAGAAAAACATAATACCTTCAAAATTCGCGTAAAATTTTGAAAATTCGCATAAAATAACTTGAAGTGATCCAGGAAACAAGTGACCTTGGCTTTGTGCTAGACAATTGTCTTAACAGGAAAGAACACATGAAGAGAGTTTCCAGAGCTATTGGCGATCTAAGTCATGCCAGAAAAGCGGATGTATTGTTGAGCCACATTTTCGGTATTTTTGCTCTTTTTGTGATTGTGCTGGTCCAATTGAGGCTAATTTGTTACAGAAACTTCAAACTGAGCTGCGACGATCATAAATAACAGCAACTTTGGCACCCCTAACGACAGGACGGGCTTCAAGACCATTGACCAGCTTATAACTGGTGAAACTAAAGCAAAGGTCTTTAAGTCACTGCATGAGACGACTCTACCATACCTCCACCATGCAGAATTCTTCAGACAATTAACTCCTTTTGGTGGTTCAAAACTTGAAAATGGCTTTGAAAGAAGCAAACATTTAGTAAACTAAAGCTTTTCGTCTGACACTTTTCAGAGTTTAAAACGTCAGAACATAGATCGAAAACTCTACGCTAGGAAAAATATATACCCAGTTGTGGATCGAAATAGGCCAATCAGAAACACGAGCACATGACTGTTGAGGTTGACAATTGACAATTAACTCCATATTTCTAGATTCTAATAAATTATCAATGCTGCTAAATTGTCAAATTGTTTCTAGTAGAATCATTCTTACCATGAGATGTGTGGAATTTTACTCTTATTTTCATGCTTTTATAATTTGCAAAACCAATGAAAAAACAGACTCGTTATATCAGGCAAAAAAGATCAGTCTGTCTAGAAGCCATCTTGCTTCACTTGCTTTTCTCTCTCTCGCGGTACCTTACAATTTTTCGGCAATTCAATTCATTTCAATGCACTGTCATCCAGTAAAAATGTTCTGAAAACGAAATACTTTTGCCGAAAAGCTCTAAGCTAATTTTTCCAAAGAACCAACTTTCTTGAGAACCACCTCATCCGTAACACGTTTTCTTTCCCCATTTTCTTTTTTTGTCAAAGCCTATTATAACAGATTATTCCGGATGTTCACTTGTCTAAACAATCTTGAACATATCATGGTATGATTGTTGTCAATCAAATCCAGAACCAGACAACTTGTTTGCCATCAATAAACTTCACGATGGATCGATCAAATTGAAACCTTTTGGAATGGACGTCAATGAATAATATGAAATAAATAATAAGCACATTCTCAACGCTCGTCTGTGTAATGTTGTGATTTATGCACATATTAATTTACCATTGCATAAATTAGAATAATCAGTTAATTAGAGAACCATGCTGTAAGAATGCACGCTTGGTTATATGTTCTGCTACGTTCCTACTAAACGTACGTTTTCTGGTGTAGTACCTGCGACACAGATCATAATAGTCTGGTTTTTGATTAACCATTTTTATGTCCTAGCTTTTCTGTAACCGTTATATCACTTTGAAGTCTCTTTTGTTTCCGATAAACCTCCCAATATTACATCAAATGGCTGTGGAACGACGGCTTGGTACACCTTGCAGAGACTTGAAGCAAGCTGGATGTTTTTAACGTATCTCAGGGACGGAAGTTATCCACAGATTTGTATTGTATATCTCTTTTAAGATTTGTCTCAACAAATACACGGTTTAGCTAAGATCCACTTTCTTTAGGTCAACAATGCGACAGAGGCAATGCGCTTGTCTTGCAGGGATGGCTTAATAATAATAATAATACGAATATTTATACACGTTTAAACACTTCAGCGAAAAATCGCTGTTATCAACGTCTGTCCTGTTAAAAATAATAAGTCAAATGAAACTAATAAAATTTCCCTATACAACTTTTCAGTGAAATAAAAGGTTAAAGCATTTTGCATAATGCATTTTGTTGACAACCAATGAACAACCGAGTTGACTACCGCTCAGATGGGGGGTTGAGTAGTACTGCCGCTCAACACGGCTCAAACGTTACAGAAAGATGGGGGAATGCCTACGCAAACTTTAACTTCAAAGACGATGTGTATTTTGTACAATACACAAATATTGGTAGGAATATATTTTATAAGAATATTTAGACTCAAATATTCTAAAATTTAAGAAGGCATCAGAATTAAAAGTCAGGCCCACAAAGTTCGCCAAAAGTATAGTTCTTTGTTTAACAAAAGTTGCTCTCAATAATTACAATTTTTATCTGGCTTTTTAAACTTATAATTTCCAATAGGTCTGATTTTCATAACTAATTGTGTGACTTAATGCGATTTTTAGGTAAAATTTCCAAATTCTGCCAAATGTATCTTTTTTTCTTATTCTATGGTGTTCCTCGGCTAAATGCCGTAAATTTTTTTTAGTATATCCATCCTCAGAATATAAAATAAGATTATTTATTTCTTCTCAAGCTTGTTGTAAGGATACATGAAATTTCAGTAAAGCACCGCTTGTCTCTTGAAAATGGTCTACATAAGAAATTATAGAAAACAATAATCATTTTAGAAAACAGGGCGTGACCAGGAAATGGGTGTGGCCAAAAGGGTGTAATCGACCGTCTATCTCATTTCGGCGGTAGTCAGATTTTTGGCTGGATCCGCCACTGAGCTACTCGAGGTAGTTCCCCATAGAGCTGCTCATTGGTAGCGTAGGAGCCCCAGTGTACATTTAGGGCCTTTCTCAGCTTGTGTGTGTAGGTGATACAGAAGCAAAGCACAGCAAAAACAGGATTAAACTTTCTCCAGCAAAATGTTGATTATACGTTCAAGATACTTTGTAACAATAGATTCTCTACTATCACTGACATTTAACTCCTGAGCTACATAGAGCTTTTGCACAGCTGTAGTCAATTTCATGATACCTAGAAAATGATACGGCTTGGGCAGAATACCCTTTTCTTTTGCATTAAAAATGCCTGAAACTGAAAATAAACTTGAAAGACCAAAAAAATAAGTAGGCTGCCCTGTTGACTATTTTCTTTTGCTGTAGCCCATAGCGCGAGCAGAAAATTTTGCTGTATCCAAAATTTCGACCAACTTCTTTGCTTTAATTTTACTCATATTGTGCAGGGTCACTATGAATCAGAACCATTGTAAAAGCACAGACTTGTGCTGACAAATGGACCAAAAATGCTGATGGTATCTTCTGAGACTGGAATTTTCCAAAGTTCATTGGTACCATTTGTGACAAAAATATTTGTGACACCTTCATTAGCTAATGATATGGTGATTGGTAAAAGTGATTAAATGATTGGGTGATCATGCCTGCCAGATATTTACCAATGATCAGACGAGCTAACAGTGACTAAAAAAGTAATCAGGTGATTAGGTGATTGAGCGAGTTAATGTTAAAGTGATTGATTGATTAGATTAATAAAATGACCTAATGATTACATAGTGATTTAGCTGATGTGGTCGGGTAAGTGATTAAGCTGTTGGGGTCTGGGGAGATTCGGGAAATAATCAAAAATTGATGGAATGGGCAGACTTCCTAATGGGTTATTACATGTTTAGAATGATTAAAAAAAGTGAATACAGCATGCATTCAGCATGTGATTAACACGTTAATCAATCAATCATTATTCTTCTGGCAGTCTGTTAATATGACTGAATGAACGAAAAATTTGAAGTGGATTAACTAATGAAGTAACGAAACCGCCGGACAGCTGACAAATGAAATATAGATGAAGTAGAGACAAGGCTTTATAGTTACCTTCAAATCTAAACTCTAATTGCCATAGGAAGTTTTTCTCATCAAGCATTGCCTGAATAAGCAGGCCCAATAACAGCTAAACTGGATGGGGGGCATGGATAGAAATATAGCTTTTCCTATACCTCTCTTACGAAATACTGTCAGATCAAGCTGCGCTTGTAAGATCTTCAAACACAGCTTTTGCAAACTATTTGGGGGCAATGTCCCTCTGCCCCCAGTGTCTACGGGCCTGAATAAGTCTGGTAATCGACTTCAATCACTGAAAAAATCGATTGATCTCAATTCTCAGTGTAGATTTTTATTAAGCTTTGTTTGACAAAAAGTCCTTGGTTGGTCAAAACCAATTTGTTTGAAAAATTCTGGCTGAATTACAAAAATTTCAAGATTTTGACAACAGTCAGCCCAAAAGGTTCCCTTTTGACAAGCATTTTAAGAGGGAGAGGTCATATTGGCGAGGGTTTACTTCAAATCCAAAAACATATTGGCGAAGAAGACTTATATTGCCAATGTTACTGAAAGTGCTTGTTAAGCGTCCCATTCATTTTTATTTCGAAATTTGCAATTCTTTTTAAGTCAGATATATACAATAGAGTTTTGAAAACATATTATGTTGATGATAATAATGCATTTGTTGCTTATGCAAAGCTTTAAGTAACTCTAGATGAATCACAAACAGCTGCCGCAAATTTTTTAGAAGCTGTTGTCGCCTCTCTGTGATACTGGTACTTTGAAAATTTTAATTTATATTTCTGTGATATGCATATTAATTTATTTAAAGCGAAATTTTAGCTTTTTCGTAATACTGTGTGATAATAAGAGAAGAAAACTGAAACTGTGAGTTGTGTTTTTGCAACCCAAAACTAGAGTTTGGCAGCTCCTTTAAAACATCTTCGGCGATCATAGTGTAGTAGATAAGCAGAATGAATGCGTAAATCGTGATAAAAGCATGAAAATTTGAACAAACATACAATTTGACATGCTGATGGGATCGGGACCCAGTCTGAGAAATGCCTTTAAGAGCTATTTTTAAAATGATTCTTGATACCTTGAAACTATTACCTCTTTAACTTTGTTGAAAATGGAATGAATGACATGAAAATTTGTATAAATACTAATCATAACACGGAAGTGTGATTTAGATTCACAACCATCCCCAAAATGCCCTCAAATGCTATTTTTAGACCATGTACTCGTTCCCAGACCTCTAACACGCTTATCTCTTTAAGTGACATGAAAGTTAGTAAGGATACTAATCATTAAAAACAAGAAATTTAGAATGATTTGGATTTGCACACGTAAAGGATTTGAATTGACTTCCGTCTTCAAAATGCAACCCGAATGCTGTTTTTAGAATGTGTAATACGTCCCAGATCTCTAAAGAGTTCTTCTCTGGAATGTCGCTTAAAGCCAACTAAATGTTATTAATCTTGTATAAATACTTATTTGAAAGTACGATTAACACCCCGATCAAATTAGCTTTGATCACAAATGATTTCGCGCTGGGAAAGTTAACTACAAAAATTCCGTCGTGACAAAATTTCGGAAAAATTTTTTGAGGAAATTTTTTTCAACTAAATTCAAATGGAGACAAAATTTTGTCACGACGCTTATTTTTGCATTTAAGATTTTTCAGAATTCGCATAGAGAAGCTTATATGAGTTCAAGAGTCAAATTCATGTACCCTTTGATTCTTTGATCATTATGACTGAATGAACGAAATGAAATATAAATGAAGTAGATCATCATTATTATCATTAGATAAAAATAATTTCAACTCAGACGCCCCCCCCCCCCTCCCTCCAATGACAGAAAATCTCTTTGAAAAAGGGCGTTTTCGTGGGTTCAAAAGGATGTGGACCCCAATTTTCCCTTGCTAAACTCGCTTTTACCCAACCCCTTTCCCCCCAAATCTTACCGCCCTGGCTGCGCTTCTGTTCTAGCTGTGTTTTTCCACCAGTTTCAGAGAATTCCACCTCTTTCTTTTTATACTCAACTGTACAATTGTTTTATTCGTTCAAGGTATTTGTACTTTTCAACCAAAATTTTGAACTCTACAGGAAGCACAAAGTCTCCACAAAGCCGGTACCTATGGGATTGAATATAAAGCAACCTGTATTGTTTTGCCTCTTAAGATCTTGGTAATATGTTGCTATTTTGGTGTTAAAAATCCGCTGAAATTGTCACGATGAAATTATGAAAAGTAGTCCGTAATATTTTTCGACGAAGTTTATCCGCCGAAAATTTATCTGACAAAATTTTTTGCTGTTAATGTAGTCTTCAGTACTCAGTTGGACGGAAGACTTACAAAATGGCCACTCAGTTTGTAATGAGTCAAATCTTGGCAATCACGAGGAGGTAGATACAAGCAATTTTTGATAGATTTTTCTATTATCGTAATTGCTAAATTTACATGCTTAAATATCGAAAAGCTTTGGGTAGAGTTGGCTACTGGGAAAAAAAATAAAAGGGGATGCCGATCCAACATATTTTTTCAGGCATCACGAGATACTGTATTCCATGTTTCGGTATGCACCCTCAGTGTTTGATACAGTTCGTTTGCTGGTTGAGGGAAGCCTACTGCATGGCATACATGAAAGTCTTTCCCTTGTAGAAGTTAATTCTTCAAGCAGGTCATTACTCATTAGTGCTAGCTGACAAAGACTTTGCATTCAGGAGAAGATCGAGGTTCATTGGTGCTCACCAATCTTGGTAATCAATCCTTTTACCAATGATCCAAATGATATTATTGGGTTTATTGATTTTGAAAATAGATAGGTTATAAGAATCTTGGGTGAATAGATTATAAGGGCGCTCCAGAACGTTATATAAGTTTACAAGACCAGGAAGATTCAGAGTATATCTTGGGGAATCAGAGATAAAAGATCAGATCTCCTGGTAGCAATGTGCATGGAAATAACTGTGAAAAATGGATTGCTTAGCAATACAACACCGAGGAAAATGAAGTTGCAAAGATTTGTAAAGGTGCAGTTGTTGATGAGATGAATAGTATTTTACTGTAAGGATTTAAGTTTTGTAGAGAAGGCATAGAAAAGATTTAGAAGCGCCAAACCAGGTATTAGAGCAATACACCAAGAAATCATGGCATTAGACCTATCAGAGATAATGTTGCCAATCCACCTAATGATAGTGCGTTGCAAACCAAACATTTGGTTTCTAGGATGACGAAGTTTCCTGCCAGGCAAAATTAAAACCTTAGGGGTGTAGGAGAGCACTTTGCAATTACCAAAGGAGTCGATAACAGAACACCAAACATGAACAGCATGAGCTGGAAAAGCCTAGGTAGACCTTGCTGACCAAACCCTTCACTAATTGGTTACTCAACAAAAGACTAAAGCTCAGACCAGGTGTGCTGGAACTCCTATAACACCCCTAGATCTGTCACTTAGTGAGTAAAAACAGTTTCTCTAGATCAAAAAACTAAAAATATATCGAAAGATAGAGATAACTACTTATACTAAGTGCTTATACTTATCTATTAGAATTTTGAGAAAGAATAAAAGAAGATTATTGATATCTTCTTACTAATGCAGTGGAATATCACATCTTAGACACAGAGTTCACAGGAAATATGTGACTTTGCTTAAGATCATATTGACCAACAGATGCCAGAATGCAAAGCGCTAGCAGTCCTTATTTTGTTAACCTGATCAAGAAGCAGAACATTCACATCAGTCTGAAATAATTTTGTCGATTTATTTTACATTTACTAGGGAACATAACCTGACCATGAAACATAATATTTTGATCAATCTATATCAGCTTTGCCAGTATCACATTGTCCCCAATTTTTTTTCTTGTCATCCATTTCTCGACAATGTGGTGCCCCCTTTGACTGTGATGCCCTAAACACATGCTTAGTCTGCTTAATGGTTAATACGACCCTGCATGCGTTGATACAATGGTTCGTTACCTAAATTTGCACATTACTGGCCGTGAAAAAGTTAAGTTAAGTCCTTCACCAGCTTTGATATTTCAGGACCACTGCCATGACGGGTGCGAATTAAAATTTGTTAGGCATTGTTATCATTAGTATCTTAATCAAGTTGCTTGTTATTCATTTCATTTTTTAGCAAGGTTGTAGAGATTAGCGTGTTAGAGTTCTGGAAACGAGTACATGGTCTAAAAATAGCATTTGGAGGCATTTTGGCGATGGATGTAAATCCAGATCACATTTCCGTGCTATGATTAGTATTTATACAAATTTTCACGTCATTAATTTCATTTTCAACAAAGTTAAAGAGATAATAATTTCAAAGGTCTGGGAACAATGAATCATTCTTAAAATAGCTCTTAAGGGAATTTTTCAGACTAGGTCCCGACCGCATCTTACTCAGCATATCAAACTGTGTAGTTGTGCAGATTTTCATGCTTTTACCATTATTTTCGCAATATCGTCGTTTCAGAGGCCTTCTACACTATTATCCATAACCAGACATTATTCTAAGATTGATCGGAACAGCCGAATCAGACGATAGCATATCCTATTACAATCCTAAAATTTTTAAATGCTGTTGAATACTTGGATAGGTGTAAAATTGTACTTTGACGTCACAGGAAAGAAAAGAGAAGAAACAGTTTTAAATATACCAGATATTCTTCATTTACAGATCTATTTGATTTGATCCCAATAAAAGTTTGACTTAGACGTGGACAAGTTAAAACATTGGCTCAATAGGTTTATCAAGAGTTTTAACACAAATATCGTTTAAACCAAATTGAATGCAACGCAAGATAAATGTCTAGTCATCTACATACAACAATCAATTTGGTTGTCGTAAATACAGTTAAGAATTCATTCAGTCTGGAGATTCAAGGTCTGTTAGATGTCATGCATCAACTTGCCATAAATGCATTGTCTTCCAGCTCCTCTTCAGGATCTGCGCCGTCTACCTGTTTGCCTTCTACTAATTGACGCTTTCCTGATCTGGGCAATTCTAGTTCCCCAGAAAGTTCTAAGTTTCTTTTAGCGTGCATGGCTTCCTCTCTTCCCGATCGCGGTAAGTAATTCTCTTCTCCTGCTGCCAAAACAGCTCGACGTTTGCCAGATCGTGGTAGTTCCCTTTCTGATGCTACAAAGGCTCGTTTTCCAGACCTTGGGAGCATAATGTACTCTCTGCCAGATCTTGGCAGCGTCATGGAGCGTTTCATTGACTCATCGTCAACCTTCACAAAGCTTGCCACAGTTTTTTCTGATGATCTTTCAGTTACGTCTTCTGCTGATCGTTCTCCTTCTGTCACTGACCTTGCCATGGCAGATTCGCGCTTGCCAGATCTTGGCAGATCGAACTCGCGTTTCCCTGATCTTGGTAGACGCCTTTCACGTTTTTCAAACCAAAGCATCTCTGTTTTCCTTTTCCCCGCCCTTGGTAACTCTAGTTCTCTCCTACCATACCTAGGCATGGCAAAATTCCTCTTCCGATATCTTGATTTTTCTTGCCTACCAGATGCACGTGTTTCCATTTCTCGTTTTCCTGATCTTGGCAAATGCACGTTTCTCTTTTTCTCGCCAACCTCAAACATATCAACCTCTCGTTTCCCTGATCGTGCCAGTCTCGATTCTCTTTTGCCATAACGTTGTATCTTTCTTCTTAATTCTACCAAACGCTTACCAGAGCGGGGTAGAGCTAACTCTCTCTTTCCTGATCTTGGCAAATCAATGTTTTCTCTTTTTCCAGATCTAGGAAGGGAAACTTCCTCTCGTTTACCAGATCGTGGCAAAGCATCTTCGGAAGCAACAGCACTGAATCTTGCGTTCTTTTTCTCCTCTTGCATCGATGAATCAAAATTGTCGAAGTTACTGAGAAGGTAATGCAGTGCATTTCTGCACACGTTCCGATCAAGATCTGAAGACGTACCGCAGTACTTTTCGAGTTGTTTAACAAGTTCAAGAAGCAATTCACTTGTAGATTTCTGCTGTTGACTTATGATTTGGTCATTGAGCAGAGCCAGATCCTCTGCAACTGAAATCTTTCTACGGCAAGATACAAATTGTGCGTACAAAGAAAAAGACAACAGTGAGACCAAAATGAGCTTCATTTTCTCTCTTCCGCTATCCAACATCAAAGTATATTAGCCAGTCTCCTAAGAAATCTCTCTTTGCTTACCACAGCCTCTGTTACAACTCAGCTTTGATTCGTAATATACAGTTGATACGGCGATTGTTTCGAACAGAGAGAGTAACAACTGGTTAGTTCAGCTGTAATTTGTGTGTTCCGCCTCTACTTAAAACGATCTTATGCGAAATCGATGCACCAACATCCGATTTTTATAATGTCAGATTACGTCTGGATCCCCCTTGAATTAACAATTAGTTGGTTGTAATTATCAGGATTGACTTTTAATTATTCATAATTTTGAGTTTCTGAGCATCTGGTTGGTAATTTGATGAAAAATAACACCATATTTTCTCCTACTGACAGAATTAGTTAAAATATCTTGCAGAAAATCCTCTGCATATGATTGTCACGTTCTTTTTTCTACGACGGGTGTTCACACACTTTCAAATCAAAACGAACTCTTACTGGCCGGCTGCACCGCTTCATGATTATTCCTTATTGTATTTATTGATGATGCAACAAATATGATTTTTTCATGAGTGGGTTTAAACGCCTTCGTACGCAATGAGTTTTAACATCTCAGTATATTACTAAGTGCCTTTGATAACATTTCCTTAAATTGAGCTTTAAAATCGCCAAAATGTTTAAATTCAACTACTGAAGACAACTTTCCTTGACTTTAAAGTTGCTTAAGCTTTAAATTCATGTTTAAGCAACCCTGCTTATCCAACAACAATTGCAAGACCTCATTATTTTGATTTTCCCTGTGGCATGTTTTAACTGTATTCGTTTTTGCCATTAAAAGAGAATCCCTAGCACACCTTTCTGAAAACTGAAAGTTTCTGAATCGAGCTTTTTAGATGTAGTCGAAAATCAGGTAAAAGCCAATAGTCCAACCACGTAGCTGTAGGTGTCGGCTAGGGGGGGGGGGCAAACTCGAGCAAGAACCATACCTCAGGGGGGCAGGCTTTAAAACAAGAAAACAGATTTATAACAAACAGATTTATTTGGACAAAATCAAGGTCATGGAATCATAAATATGCCAAATTTTCAAACTATCATTTGGAAAAACTGTAGCAAGAGGGGGCAAGCTGTTGTCAAAATTTTCATTTGGGAGGGGCACAGCCCCATAGATAAATTTCTTTGGGGGTTATAATTAATAAATGAAATGATCCAATGACGCAAGTTTAATACGAGTCTTCGTGTTGGAGTTGATCTTGTCAAATCAAAATGTAAAATTTTGTTTGTATAAATAAAAACAGTACTATGCGACATATTAGCTTAGGGTCATTTTAAATTCGATTTTCAATTCATAGTTGTTATGTCAATTGAGCTGCAAAAGCACTTATATCTGTATACACACTTCAGGTTTACAAATTCAACAGGCTATCATAATCACTTGCAAATAATTGAGCTGTTTATCCCAATCACGAATAGAAATCATTCTAGAAGAATCTGTCTATAAAGGGAATAACAAATTCCATTATATAAAACGTGGAGTTTTGCACATTTTGGTGGAAATTCTTACACCCTTGGTTGTTGACAAAACTTAACTTCATTGATTCAGGAAACACCTTTCTCCTTATGCTTCTTTTTTATTGTTCTGAATTGTAAAGATATTTAGGGTGACGATTTCAATTTAGATTTTGATTTCAATGTCTAGCGCAATGTAGGCTCCATGACGTCATTTTAATTTTAGTTAGAACTCATACTCATTTCTTTGACTGAAAGAAACTGCTTTTGATACCTTGGCAAACTAGCTTTTCACAAGAAACTACAATCCCGGACAAAAATGGTTGAGACTTTTTAAGAAAAGCTTATATTTTCACTTTCTATCAAAAAATAATTTTCTCTCTTCCCCCAAATCAATGTTGAATGCATGATTTTGAAGGAGAAATAATAAAACTACAAATCCAACATTGCTTCGGGGAGAAAAGGGGATGATTCGAATTTACAGGGGCAAGCTAAAGTAGAAAATTACAAAATTGCATTTTGTCTCAACATTTTTGTCGTGTTAGTTATGTAAATGCTCTCTTTATTGATTAGCTAATTACGGAAGTACGTGCATTGTAGTGGAATTCGGGGATATATGGTAACCTGTGTCATTTACAAAACAAATTATGTCGATAGATAGCTTTCCTAGCCGTTTATATGGACGACTTTTTCAGGTGTGTGCATTTTTTATGAAAAACATTTCTAGCCTCAGGTTGAATTCAGCTGCTTTTTCAATACACCAGATCAAACACATAACAAAAGAAGCTGAATTGAATTCTTGGTTATTTCAATGCGCATGCGCACATTGTAAAGGGTTTCTTAGGGGGAAATGTTTGAAATTTAATAGAGTGAAAATACGATGCTTCTGCCATAGTCTTGCAGGCAGAAAAAGGTTTACCTCCTGTCAAGTATCTTGTTATAACAATCAAATATCGATTAAAGGCAAGCCGAAAGTTTCATTACGCAAAAATATATAGGCTGCTCGTTGATTTAATTAAAATAGCTTATAAAATACATTGCAAACTGCAACAATGGAGCAAGAAATATTTTTGCTCAAAAAGGTAGACAAACTGCTGGCATCAAAGAAAAAAGAAGCTTTATATCAATGCCGTAGCGTGAGCTTTCTCGCTGGGGGGGGAGGAGGGGGTTGGTTGTGAGAGATGCAGAACAATATTTTACCGACAGGAATTTTTTTGTTACATTTGGCATAGGATTATTGTGTTAAAAAAGAAAATATACTGACGAGTTCTCTGAAATTTAGGGGGTGCACACCCCCCCACACACACCTCCCGCGCACGCTACGCCCCTTTTTTTGATATTATACCTAACCCAATCAAGGGATTGAAATATTTCACTGCTTTTCAGATTGAAATAATGGTTGAGCGGTAACTTTAAATAACTACTTCATATCAAAAGATATATTTATGAAGAACATGCTGTAGTTATTTGCAAGTTGGAAGAATTTTCATGAAGCAGCTTCAATAATAATTCTATTTAATGATGATTCTATTTAAAGTATCACTGCCATTGTTTGAGCAAGCCATGTACTAACAGCAATTGTTAAAAGGAAGGAAGAGTTTTGAATAAAAGACTTGCTTTTATGAGGCTGGTGGTCAAAAAATTGTTTTTGTTATTGCAAGAAACAAAGCTTTCTTCTGAATTACCATCTTGGCCTTAAAAATCTCTTTGTTAAGAAACTAAGCATTTCTATAAGAATCTGAGCTAAGGATTAGCAATCGGCTTTGTTATTGATATCAGTGCTAAGAGTTTTTTATAAAATTTCTAAATGCCAAATGCTGAAAAACCTAATTTTAGAAACACGAAAACGTAGCATGAGGTATCATGGAATAAAACACCCAACAATATTCATCTTAAGGCTTGTTTCTGACAGACTGTTATTTATAGAGAAATTAGGGTGACTTGTGAGAATGTTAGTCCCTATTGTCTTCTTCAAATACTTGTCAAGATGTAACAAACAATAACAGGTCATAATACTGATCATCCATAAACTGAAGAAAGCTTTCGCAAAATGATTCTTTTAAAGATGGGGTACCTATTTCTGGTACAACTGACATACTATTTAGTAGAAAGAAGAACTCCTTTAAACTTTTTAAGTGATCTGTTCAAGGCTGATGCTAAGCTTTCTTTACCTTGCAAACATTTTAGATAAGAAACTTTATATAAGAAACATTTTAGAGCTTTAAAATTTGAGAAACCTTAAAGAGACTTACAGCACCAAAATGAACAAATTGAAGTTAAAAGAACAAAGTCCTAATTTTAGGCTGTTTTTTATTTGCAATGAAGCGAGAAAGTGGTTGTGCCCAGACTCCCTGAAACAGATTCCAAAGTCTCCTGGACACTCACAGGCAAAAGCATGCAAGCGATGTGGACACCAACGCAATGCAATGTTTGATGATTGAAACATCAAAGTTTTTGGACGAGCATCTCATTGTTATGGCGTTATTTGAATTTTTCTTTGCTATTACACAAGCAGCTTTTTTGTTTTAATAAAGTTATTTGAACTACGTCAAACTTTGTGATGTGTTTTCAAACTTAGAAACAAATCATTGAAATTTTTAATGAATGAAACTTTATCTTACTTCACTGTTAATAGCTCCACCTAGCGTTTCCTGTCAAAATAAAGAATGTTCCTAACTCAAACAACTTTATCACAAGATAGGCGTTTTCACGTTAAACGAAAATTGACGTTTGCCTCTTAATGAGGTTCTCATATAAACAGTTATGGCGGAAATGACATATAAACTGTTGACATATGGCTCAGGCAGCTTAAAATTCTTCTGGAAGCAACTTATCTTTTTATGACCAAGGTCTTCTGATTTCAAGGCAAAGGATGAGAAAAAGGAGCCACTGATAGATTATGTAGCGCTCACAAGGTAGGGGGTAAGTATTGCAGATAGGGCAGATAGATAGGTTAGGTAGGGTAGGTAGGGTAGGTAAGGTAGGTAAGGTAGGTAAGGTAGGTAAGGTAGGTAAGGTAGGTAAGGTAGGTAAGGTAGGTAAGGTAGGTAAGGTAGGTAAGGTAGGTAAGGTAGGTAAGGTAGGTAAGGTAGGGAAGGTAGGGAAGGTAGGTAGGGTAGGTAAGGTTAGGTAAGGTTAGGTAAGGTAGGTAGGGTAGGTAGGGTAGGTAGGGTAGGTAAGGTAGGAAAGGTAGATAGGGTAGGTAGGATAGAAAGGGTAGGTAGGGTTGAATTGCAGCGAATTTTGTCTCAGTATCAAACGTCTAAGTCAGCTTAGATGAAAATATATCTGGTATTCTCTGTCGTGTTCACCCACCATAGCAAATGTCGGATGCTCAAAAGGCATAGGAAGACACTCTAAAACGAGGCCTTCAAGTTATAATTAGCCAACCACGGAGGGGACAGACTGCTTTTAAGCGAGCAACAAGGAAAAAATCACCTTCATTAAAAATAAATAAATTTGTTGGAAAAGGATAACAGGAAGTTCGAGAAAAAAAGACAGCCATTTGTCTGGAAACTTTCTCTGCTAATTGAACAGTCCTTCTTAAACCAGGTGCTGTTAAATGTTGAATTCTTCTCGCAAGATATGCAGCATGTTCCTGCATTGTGAAATCCTTCATCGTCAGGTCAGATTTATTGAAATTGGTTTTGCAATAGAATCTTTGCATAATCTTAATTATTGGAGGTTGGATGTAAATATTAAAAGAAAAGGAATAAATATAAGAAATGTTTTGCCAGTCATGCATGCAGAGGTACTAATGACCAGTTAAATAAAATTTGAATAAAGTAAACAAATATACAGGCCATTAGTTTATTTTGCGTGTTAAATCGCACTTTTCTGCTGTTGTCATGACAGCAAAACTGCACTTTGCAATGGTGTATATGGTTGTTGCCATGCCAGTTCTTGCTCATCCTGATTGCAGTGTTTCAAACCCGAACTTCAAGAGTGAGTCATCTAAAAGCAACTGAATTGAACATTGGCGACGTTATTGAAGCTTCTTTACAGCACCAGCAGCTATGTAATTGATTGCTGACGATGTCAATAGAAAGAAAACCACGTGTTGGCTGTTCATTGCTCTTAACTATTGTGTTCGCCTTGATAAAAATGGCTAAATCAATGTGGCGTATAAGAAGTTTTTAAAAGATACTCTTCTGAAGATTTTTTGAGAGTTGTTCCGTAACCTTACCTAACCTATCTACCCTACCTACCATACTTAAAAGTTGAGTGAAAAAAGTGTTGTCGAATGAAAATCGAATCTTTTGGCCACCTTGTCGAATGAGTCGAGTGTGCGCGTGCGCAGTTGTCATCTCTTATGCTTAGTTATTTTTAAAAGAGCTAGGGATATAATCGAGAGCGGGGCGGCCAAAAGGGGGACAGGGAAGCATACTACCCTGGGGCCTCTAGGTCCAGGGGACCTTTTAAAGTTATGAATTCAATTATAAGAATGGAATTATTCAAACAAAACAAAAGTATGCCTAAAATAGTAATTTGCTTAAACGAAATAAAGTATTTAGTGACGGTTACTGCATGAAACGAGCGACCAGGGTCTTATGACGCTAGAGTTCGTCAAGAGAATGTAAACAAACATCTGCATGTAAGATAAGCACGGCAGCCGCTTTGCGTTTATTTGTCTTTGTTTTGTAAGCGTGAGCGAAAAGTCGAGTGAAAAATCGAGCGATACATCAAATCGTTTGGCCATCCATGCTCGACTTCGCTCGATTTTGAGATCAAATTTCGAGAGAAAAATCAAGCCAAAAATTGAATCGTTTGGCCAAGGCTTAACTACCTACTTTACTCTTTACCTACCTCACCTACCATGCCCACCCTAAATACTTTAGTCGGCCTTTCTATCGTACCTAGCATACTTACCATCAATTGTAAAAATTTCCTTTAGATAAAACAGCGACGAATCTTTGCAGCTGTCTTTATCCATTTTCTATCAAAAGCTTAGTATAAATTGATTGTACAATGTTTCTGCATTTTACAAATGAGGACCGAGATTAAGAAATAACATTTTTTAGGAGGAAAGACAAATGTGGTAGTATTTCTTCAACTCTATAAAATTGAGACAGAGAACATCACCACGTCAACACTCATCTAACGTGCAAACGCTAATCTTGAATGTAAAATAGTTCTAATTAGGAACATTTTTTATTTTGACAAGTAAATTTTTGGGTGGAGCTATCAACAGTAAGGTAAAAGAAAATTCCATTCACTAACAATTTCAACAAGTTCGAAAATGTGATAGACAAAAATTGTTTTCCAAAAACACATCACAAATTTTGACGAAGTTCAAGTAGCTTTATTATAACAGGAAAGTTGCTTATGTAATAGCGGAATAAAATTCAACTAACGCCACAACAATGGGATGCTCGTCAAATTAATACGATGTTTCAACCATCAAACATTGCATTGCGTTGGTGTCCACATCGCTTGCATGCTTTTGCCTGTGAGTATCCAGGAGACTTTGGAATCTGTTTCAGGGAGTCTGGGCACAACCACTTTCTCGCTTCATTGCAAATAAAAAACAGCCTAAAATTAGGACTTTGTTCTTTTAACTTCAATTTGTTCATTTTGGTTGTGCAAGTCTCTCTAAGACCCCGTTTACACTGTCCCGTGCAAGTTTGGAACCGTGACAAAACTGTCGCGGTTCGCCCTTCCGTTTACACTAGCACTGTGGAACCGTGACGATTTTGCTCTGCTATCCGGAACAGTTTGGACCCTGCTTTGAAAGCGAACGAATTTTGTACCGTCACGGTTCCGTTTTTGAACGGGACAGTGTAAACACCTATCCGAGACGATTTTGTCACGGATTCACAAAGAGGTCTTTTGTATGGCTGTTTCAGGTAATCGAGGCTTTGATTGTGGCGTAACTACGTTGTCAAATTCTGAAGAAAAGGAAATTCTGAAGAAAAGACAACCACAGAAAAGGCTTGTATTGTTTCCCAGTCCAAGCCTTGATTGGACTTTGCAGTTTTGTAGTCTAAAATAACACTGAAAATTAAAGCCACCTTGTCGTTCGTCCAAGTAAAGTTTTTATCGGCCTTTCACTGCATTTTAACTCCAATAAAAATTCGATTGTTGACTTCGGCGGCAAAATAAAAGCCTTGGTTGACTAAATACAGCTTCTTCTAAACAATGTTCTGCCATTAAATTCTGAAGCCATTACACTGTACCGGTACAGTGTAAACGGAACGGCTAAACGAAACAATTTGGAACCGCGACAGTGTAAACACTTGCGAACCGTAACGGTACAAAATTGTCCCGGGACAGTGTAAACGGGGTCTAAGGTTTCTCAAATGTCAAAGCTCAAAAATGTTTCTTATACAAAGTTTCTTATCTAAAATGTTTGCACAGTAAAGAAAGCGCAGTATCAGCCTTAAATAGATCACTTAAAAAGTTTAAAGGAGTTAAGAAGTTCTCATCTATACAGAACAAAGTCCTAATCCTCTATACAGAAGCTTATGAACCTAATTTCATTGATAACTAGCCAACTTTTTCACCTTAATTTTGTAAAAATGGTTTTTCAAATTTCCCAAGAGTCCATGGTTTGAGTTCCTGGCGTAACAAAACTTTCACCAAGAGTGAGGAGATTCGCCAGCTCTCTGTGATACCAGGAATCACGAGGTGTGGTCACATCGAAAGGAGGACCAGGATACTGCTCGATAAGCATAGCTTCTGGGTGTTCTAACCCTACCCTCTAAACCTACTTTGGGAAGCTTCAGAAAATGTGTCATAATAAGATGATGTGTCAAATAAGCACATCAATAAGTAACTGCGCAGTTTCGATGCACTTAGCAATAGAATTTGAAGGCTCCCAAACGTTAAAGTTAAAGTCGATTTATTGTATTCTGTAAAGTTCCCAAACAATATACACGTTGACCGCCGCCATTTTTTTATCCTCGCTTTCAATTCGTGTATGCTACGCATGCGTCGATATCAAACTAACCCAGGCTCGCCCTTGATTCCGTTTACACTACAAAGTCAACAGTTTCCAGTGTAAACGCATCAGGGTTCGATCCGGGTTACTTTTAACCTGGGGCGAACCCAGGTTAGTTTGTGTAGTGTAAACAGGGCTTTATAGTCGCAAACCGTGCCGGTTGCGCAAGAGCCTTTAAAACGTTATCAAAATTGCTTTGATCTAATCTGCTACTATTATCAGTACTATTAGATATCTTACTAACGATACTCTGTTTATACCCTTTCCTCCTTGAACCTTTAAGTTGGTTGTTATTTCCATAACATGTATAGGGATTGCTTTACTAAATGATCAAAAAGTGTGTTGGAAACTAAAGAACATTAGACCTCATTCAAACTTTTGACAAATTGTCATAGTTCATAGTCATTGCCCTGCCTTTATAATGCTAGTTAATTACTACTGCCTCAAACAGGGTTAATGTTTTCCATAGTGGCTATTTCCGTTTAAGGGCAGAAAAAATTTAGCACTAAGGGCAGAAATAAGATGTGAGAGGTGGAAGGGGGTCGGAGAAAGAGAAAAGGGTAGCTCCTCTTCTAAAGACATTTATTCTAAAAAATTGCTACATTACTCAAGTCTTTTTGTTGAAAAATTCTGCTTCAATACTTCTTTAAATAAATTGGCAATGCTGAATGAACAACCCAAGCTTCAAAGTTCACGACAGTTTGCGTCACACACAGACCAGAGTTGATCGTCTCTTATCTGATGTTTCTTCCCCAATGCCAGAGGTAAATTACTGGATATATGCACTGCCCGCGAATCATAAGATTGCTGGGTTCAAAATTTAGATGCCTAAGACCCTTGTCGCTTTTCGATAAGTGATTTTAGGAAGTTTTAGCTCTGAATTTTTACAATGCTGTTGATAGACAGATGAGTGCCAATAACAATACCACATAAAGATAAAGATGTATATAAAAAGAACGATCCATGCTAAAAGTTACATTAAGATAAAGTTTGAGCATGTTTTAGCTATTGAAGCGACCAGGGAAGGGCTCGAACTCGCAACTAGTAGTTTTATTCCGTTAACATAACAGAGTATGGCACTTTGGAACTTTAGCTGTTAACGAATCGGTAGAGAGGCAGATCCAACTAAAGATAAAAGATACAATGACACAACCTGACATAATTTTTCAGAGCATTAGCATTCATTTACGAGCTTCAGTAGTCGTCAAGGTCGTAAACACCCTGTTCTTATATAAATTCGACATTTCCGCAAAAGTTTAGTTGGCCTAAATTAAATCTTATACTGTATGTTTACTGTTTGAATCATCTGATCTCCTTTGCAGTTGTTGTTGATTTTAAAACAATAGATAGGTAAATATTTTTCGTATTAACTTTGAGAAACTTTTTGAAAGACATAACACGAGGGAATTAATTTCATTTCTAAAATTGCAAGCTTTGATGTAGGACAAAAATTTTTAAAAATAGTGAGCATCAGCATAAAGGCTGATTCCTTAGATAAACTAATTCGAATTTTGTTTTAAAAAAACCACGAACATCTGTCTATTAGAATACTAAGAGTTTATTAATTGACCGTAAGCGTAATTTAATGTATTTGCATAGAATAACATTATGCAATGCTGCGGACTGCCGTTTATAAGTGATTCAATCTCCAGCTGTCTCTACACTTCATTTAACTTATCCTGCAATTATCTAGTGCACGTGGGAAACAGTAACAGTTAAGGATGCTTGATTTCCAATGCATCGGCATTCCATAACAGTCTGAACACCCCCTCTACCCGTAAACGGAATATCCTCCTTTCTATGATTAGCCTCTTAATAGTGTAATTGATGTCCCACTTTTATACAAGATATATAATTCAGCACGTAATAAGTGAAGAACATTTTCTTTTCATGATGAAGCAGTAAAAATAAACGATGATCTTGTTTCTTCATCAAACTTCTTCGATAAAGATCCCTTTATACACGCCCTTCAACACTCGTTAGCTTGCTTGTTTAATCTCTATCTGAAAGCTTGATTTCTTGTCTACTTGATTTCTTTCGTGTTTGCTTGCTTATTAGTACAATTTCTTAATGATTTGCCAGTAATTCTTTGTGCTTTTACTCTTGCAATTTTTTTTCATAGTTTGAAATTTTTGCTATGCTATCAACCATTATCTGCTAACAAAATTAAGGCTTACAGAAAAGTGTTTTTTCGGCAGAGAAAAATATACGGATGGGTTTTACAGCAAATAAATTCAAACAGTTCCTTGAGAACAAATGCGACGCAAGAAGCTAATATGTTTTGGCTATGCTGTTTTTAGGGGACGACTAGAGATAGATCTGATGCAAGGAATGACTAAAAGAATGAGGAGAGGAGGAAACGCACATAATGTATGGTAGACATAGAGTTATTTCCGAGAAATCTCTCGCTAGATTGCCAGTCACGACTTTATGGATTTGATTTTAGAGGGAAATGTCAGCAACAGTGGTATCCTTAAAAATATCCTGACTTAAATCACTGTCACAATGGCTGCGCAAATACACTCATTTTTTATAAGAAACAAAGGTCAATGTTCAGTACTCCAGTTTCTTAATGTTCTGGAAATTTCAATACTCATTGTTTCTTGAAAGTTTCTTAACTATGATGTCATGAATGATTTTATGAAATGTTCGTGACCGTTTATCCACGTCAAGAGATTCGCTTCCGTTCTGATGCTGTATTTAGATGTGGGAAGTATTTTTTTATCTCTTGTGTCTAAAATTTTAGGCCACAGGGCAATCATGTTCTTGGAATATACAAAATTTCGTTGTTCTCAGTTTTATCACGATTTAATAGTTTCTTAGTTTTTTTGCTTTGAGTACTGGAGTTTCTTAATTTTTCTGACTGTCCAGTACTCGTTTCTTATAACCAGTTTCTTATAAAAAAATCAGTGTAGATGACCAAAAACAGGACAGGTATTCTCCAGAATGAAGTTTTGACTTTTGATCAAATAATCTAAAAGAACATTATAACATACTCATGAAACTGTCAAATCAACTGCATACTTTAGAAATCTGACAGGACATGGTCGATGAAAGATTTGATGTTTGTTGGGGAGACGAGTCTAAATTCCCATTGTTTATTGACATTGCTCAATCCTCTTGTCTGAACCAATGAGAAAGCGCATCATATGAGCATGCTCATTAGGATGAGGGAAAAAATTTACATCTAATGGCACTTAAAGGCGTTTAATCAAGACTATTATATATTATATAAACTCTTATTATATATTATATAAACATACTTTATATATTTTGTTAATATCACATAATATATTACGCGGAGTGAAAATAACGACATGCATGTTGCATGTGCCTATGATGCAAAATTTATAAAAGCCGCGGCCTTACAGGCAAATGCTGGTTCGTCTCCCCATAAAGTGTTTACTTACCAATTGATTTTATTTTGGCTTGGTTCATAATGTTTAGAACCGAGACCAACTAATAGTGACTTGATTGAGAAGAAGTCTTTACCCATATAGTCAAATCTTTTCAAATTCATTTTCATTTCAAACAACAAGAAATAAAAGTTAAAGTTTAAATACAATTACATGAAGAAATTACATTACATTACAATAATTGCTAATAAAAAGACAGTAATACAGTAACTTCGTATATTTTACTCGTTGTTTAGGACCCTTAGAAAAAACTCCAAGAAGCCAAAGGCCCTGTTTTTTAAGCATTGCTAATTACTGAATTGAAGATTAAGAACGATAAAAATCATCGACAATTTGCAACTAAATTAATTTTTTTTACATATCTTGTGGTATTTTATGAAGCTTTCTAACATGATCCAAATCAAAAGATTGCTAAGGTTTATTTTGATGATTTAGAACTCTACCACTTAGAACTTCTTTGCAAGACAGTAAAAAATTTTGTCAACTAACTAAAAAGGAGCCAGAACCTTTCAGGATTTTGATACATCTCCGTCTTTCCCAAATCTAAACTTAAGAATAATACAAGTGCTAATGGTTTAATTGCACCTATTTTTTAGATTTATATAATATTCAAGGCTTTAACACTCGAATAGAGTAAATGTATGGCTTGCTTAGTAATGATTTTTTGAACTAGAGTCCTAGCCAAAAAGTTTAATTTCACGTTTAGAAGTGGCTTTTTAAGGCAGAATAATGTAAGGGGGCTAGTGAACACAGTTCCTAGGCTTTAGGGGGCAGGTATTTATACGCTGACACGCCATTTTCAATAATTTGTAGCTTTGAAACATCACTTGCCATTGAGTTAATCTTATCAAAAACACATTCCTGTCAGGGATGGCGCCAGAAAAGAAATGCTGGGGGGGGGGCTGTAATGTCAGAGTGCCGACAGTGAGTGAGCCACCCACAAAGATGTAATATCACATCATTTCCGCTGTGGAAATTCTAGTTCAAAAGACTATTGAAGTTATAAAGTGCCGACATTGCTTAAAATTTTTCAAAAATTCAAGTGCCGACGGGGGGCTCAATGAATTTTGGGGGGGGGGCTCCTGCCCCCCCAACACCCCGGTGGCGCCATCCCTGATTCCTGTAGAACAGTTGTGTAAAGTAAAAGAATATATATTTAGATACAGCTTATCTTTTTCTATTATTGTGATTCATTCTTTTTCATCTAAATATGATCGATTGGAGCACGTAAAAATAGAAGGGTTTAACTTTGTAAGATGTTCTTACTCCCACTACTTCATCAATAATAAAATAACGAGTGCAAATTGATAAACACATAGCCACAAGAAGCATAAGCCACTCTAAAGACTTACAATCACAGACAGCCATTGTTCTACTTTCATTAAAGTTGATTTGCAAGAATAGTCCAGGGGGAGATTTGAACAAAGTTTTGTAGCACAGTTTTCAATAGATGAAAATTTTCTGCACCAACCAATGAATGTTTTAAGGTAAAAACAATTTGTGTTGATGCTCTGTCCATGGACGAATTTCAAGTTTTACATACTTAAGTACAGCAAAATCTATTACATGATTTAATGCATGGCTAAGGCGCTGGGGTTTCTACGCAGAAATTCTAAGTCCCCTTGTTCATGCCGAAAAAGTAGCCGACTTTTGTATAAAGAGTTATTTTGGTCAAATTGTTTGTGAGAGCTCCCATCTGCTCTTTTTATAACACTAAATTCCTGGTGGACCAAGTGAGCAAAGTTTGCAAAAGAAAGGAAAGCAAAAGTTGGTTTTGTAGAAAAGCTAAGGCCATCTAGCATTTTTAACTGAAACACTAATAAGATTCATGACAGGTTGGATGACATCTTAAAGTATTCCCCCAATGATTAATTCTTGGCACATTACTTTTCAACACCATAATAAATGGTGCCTTGTTCAAAACGAAAATAGGCATCACAATTGATTATATGATTGAACATTGGTAGACAAAAAAGGCCTTTTACAGGGCCGCCAACGAAGGGGTGGGAGACAATAGGGGGAGGCCATGGCCCTCTCCAGTTTTTTGCAAAACAATAGAGCTTTTTTAAACAATTTTCAACATACATCGGAGCCCGTGTTTTTAAAATAGTTTCTGAACAAAAAAGACCAAATCCTTATTTTGACATAGAACCAGTGATATAGATCAAATTCAAACGCTATTTATCAATTTTCATTCCTCATTAAGATATCCCACATTATGGAAATGAAGTATTATTAGCTCAATACGACAGAGGGTAGTTAAGGTTTTGATACGGTGCAGATAAATGCTTGCTTTTTAGCCACTGTAAACATTACAATGCGTAAAGAAATATTAATAGTGATCAGGGTTGCGGTTTTTTCAGGCGGGAAACGACAGCGTAACTAAAGAGCCAAGTTTGTTAGAAAATCCTGTCCTTAGCCTCTTCAAGGAAGTAGCTTTGCTGTACTTTTTATTAGTATTTTTAATAAATAGTCAGTTAAAAAGGACTCGACGTTATACATGAAGAGTTGAACACGCTTTGAATGAGCTTAACATGGTTTTCATTGGTTTATGATTGTAACTTCAGGAAAGTACCCCGAAGAATTAATTACTTTTTAGGTATTTTTGCTGAAGAGAATGCTTGATTTAAACAGGAATTCTAAAAACTTTTGACGGCAAAAGAGATGGTTATCAGATTATGTTTATGATGATATTATCAAGCTACCCAAATATCTAAAGATATGGGTGCAAGAGAGAATCAGAGAAAATATACTTTAAACTTTAGAAGTGTTTATATCTTGAGAAAAAAACTGCTCTCAAACATTAATATCAACTCGAACATTGTAATCAATTTTCCAATTGTTTTACCAGCGCAAAGAAAATTCAAAAAAGCGTCGTAAAAATAGAAAACTGCTAATCGTTGATTTGTTTTATCAAGTCTGTTTCTATCTCTGTAATCGTGGTCTTTAAGTTTGTTTAGTTAGATCGTTAGAAATTAAACATGACTGTTACCAAATGCCACTCTATATCTTCTTCCGTACATCATTTCTAAGTGCTACCATGAATTCTGAAAATCAGGTGCAATGAATGAAGGAAACAGCTTAAACTTTTAGCTGAAATACCTCTGTCTAGAGATTGCAATTTCGATTGAAAAGCAATCGTTAACTCATGTTTATTGTTATTCTTAAAGCATGAGCTTTGCAATATTTTACACTGAAATGCATTTTAAGCAGATGATAGAGAAGTCGCAACCAAACTGAAGAAGGCTGACTCTTAAAATTCCAAATTGCAAATAGTTTTTAATACCTAGAATTCTGCGTAAAGAACTCTCTAGATCTTTTTAGAGCTGTTATAGAATTTATGACTATGGAAACTTGCATGGTTCGCAAACACTGAATATTGTAAACCACAAGGCAGTGATCGTATTATTTTGAGTTTTAATTCACAAAAATGACCTTTTTGAGGTTAGCAATTCGGGTATCGGAAGGACAAAAACCTGTTCTGTCACAGTCCCCCTATTGAATTATCTTTGCTATAAGAAACGTCTTTTTGTATTCGCAAGAATTTTTTTAGCCTCATTCGGACTATTTTTGACAAAATATTCTCCTTTTCATCACAGGTTCTCTATAATACGCAGTTCTCTCACTATCCTTGGGTTACTTTTATCATAATACCTCTGCTAACAGAGCCGTAATCTTTGCAAAGTACGGTATGAAATCGCAGTTCAATGACAAAACTGGCCTATTTTGTTATACTAATCTTAAAAACACTGTTATGTATGTAGTCTTATCGTGAACCCACTGAAGTGATCGAACAATTGAAATCGCGAGAGGTCATCCCGGGACCTAGCTTATTATTCTACTTAGGCTGAACTTTTTTAACAATCAAGCACCAACTGAATGCACATGTTTTGACAACCCGATTTTCACGAGTAACACCTGACTAGCTATATGAATATGAATTCTTAAAATTCTTCTGCCAACCTTCTCAGCATCAAGTTCTCGCTCGCAGTAAAGTTTATGGAAATTGATTTCTTAATTTCCACAGTATCTAACCATATTAACGCAAAGTTTGTACGGTTTTGTAAAGTTTCAATATCGATCTTCCATAAGTCGAATCTGCTCAAAGTCGTTTGTTTGATCAACTGAAAAATTGATGCATGTATTCTGACAATCGGACATAGGCGCCGAGGACAAGAGGCTTGGAGGGCTTTAGCCCACACCCCCTCTTAATCAGACAAAATGTTTCTAAATTTAGACTTCATTTGGTCATATCTATCTCAATGAATCAAGAATGTTTTGTGGACGATTCTTGATCAAAGCCTGACCCAGTCAATTTAATTTGATAAAACCCACCTTGCCAACGTTGCTTTAACTTCCGTAAAGAGAGTCAGGCTATTTTAAATTCGATGATAATCTAAATTAAATTTTAAATCATCATTCATATGTTTTAGCAATATCTTTATCGCTGCAAGCTTTAGCAAGATATTTTCCATAACTTTACTGAGGCCAAAAAATTTTTTTTCAGCTTTAGATGCCAGAAGGAAAGAGACTATTTGATTTTGCAAATTTAGATTGAATATGTTTTTTTCTAATTTAATATTTTCAAAACAACCTTTTCTAACACTTCCATAATAACCAAGCTTTTCGTTAATAGTTAATTCAATCAGTTGCAGTACAACGCAACGTGTCATGGAAATGTTATGCCACGCATAATCTGACACGAGAAAGGTAATACGTAGCGCCATTGGGATGGCGGGTTTTTCTTACTCCGTCATTCTCGACGCCCGTATTTCAGATATGATTTTATCTCTGTCTAAAAGCGATAATTGTTATCGTGATAATAAACTGTTATGAAATTTACAAACAATCATGAAACTAAACGTATTAAACAAAGTATCAGGCGCTAAACAGTCCGATTAGGGCATGTGATCGATAAATGTACAGTGAGATAACAACATCACGAAAAGTCTGGTAACATATGGGCCATGTTTGCACGCACTTTCTACGCGCCAGTATCTATGCTTCTGTAATATAAGGGTGAGGTTGATTGCAAGGAGAAGGAGGCAAACGATCATTGATGATCAAAGATATACTCTTTTGTTCAATATATAATTAAAGAAACAAAATTCTACACCCTACTTTTGTTAGGCATTGCATCTTCAAAATAACCAAAAGAAAATAGAGTTTCAGTCTCCTATATTGACATAGTTTCTAAAGCCGACGACGTAATGTATCTAAAGTCAGAAATTCAGATATCAAATGCTGAAATTTGCCATGATTCTATCAATCATTAAGAAAACCTGCAGCAACAGAGCAGGCAAAAGTTGCATATTTTGACATACAATTACAGGCATTTCTGGAATTAGTAATTCCTCAAATTTAGAAGATTTCTTCGGCGGTACTGTCTGAAACGTAGCTCAGAGGCTCTGAAGATATCTGATGAAATAATGATTAGATATGCAATGCATTTTCGAAACCCACTGCAAAAATTCAAAACTAGGTGTTTACTTGATGTTTCTACTTACAACATCTGAAAATAATTCAGGGCCCGCGCCACCAATTCTGAAGTGGAGGGGTCCAAAAAGGGGGCTACCTTTAATACCAAAAATGGAGGATTTAGTACCTATAGTTAGCAAGAAAAGTGGGGGAAATGGCCCCCGCCCCCCTGTAGTGCGGGCCCTGTAATAATCCGCAACTGTTGTTTGTCTTTTCTGATGCAGATAGATTTTGAGACACTATGATTTTCGAGTCTTTGATTTTGAGAACACTAACATAGCATTCATGTTTCGATGGGGGGTTTCCCAAACACAATATTAGCACAGTGAATCTCATATGGTTTTTAGAACTTTTTACATAGTTCATATAAATGTTTTCAAGGGACACCTGCCCCTGCGATCCCCTTAGGTGTTCTGCCCCTTAATGAAAATAATTTTAAGCCTCACTTCGAAAGCGAGACAGTTACGCGCCAAATCCTTGACGAAGATTGTGGACGATGGTGAAATAGGCCTGCAAGGCTTTGTAGCTATATTTGGGTAAAAATTAGTCGACACTATGGAAATTGAGGCCACGCAAGCAATGGATGCTAATTGCGAAAGTGAAGAAGAAGATGAGAGGCCTAGAGATAAGAGAATTGTGAGAAATTTACCTTTTGTAACCAAATCTTTTGGAAATTGATGTTGTGTGGGGGCTTTAGGTTTATTAAACTATTCCTCATAGGGAGGTTCTGGAAGCCAGTAGGGAAAAGCGGGGTAAAGCAAAATACTTGAACATTGTGCATCATTGAGTTTTGATGTTTTCTTCATGCAAACAACTATTTCGACTCTAATGATAGGTATTTTACCTATGCAAAAGTTAGAAACAACTGTTAAGCTATCTGTATTTGCTTTTTTTGTATTTTTTTGTATTTGTTGCTACCTAGCATCCGAAGGTAGTTTTTAGGACACTGAGAAGCTTATGCTTATCGAGCAGTGTCTTGGTCCTTCCTCTCGATGTGACCACACCTCGTGATTCCTACGCCTGGAATTACAGAGAGCTGGTGGCCCTCCTCACTCTGGGTGAAAGTTTGGTCATGCCAGGGACTCGAACCACGGACCCTTGGGTCTGTAGTCAGCGCCTCTAACAACTGAGCCATCCTCTCACTTCATCCAACTTATGCAAAAGCCTCTTTTCCATAGGATGAAAAATTAGTGAAGAAATCAGTCGACACACTCATTTTAGGGGCATTTTATGTTTTAGAGAAGACAATGAGGGGGAGAGCTACTATTATCTGAACTGTTCCAGAGTGGGAAATGTTTTTTGTGCGTGGGGAATTCTTAAAATGGGACATGGATTTTTGCATAACAGGGGTTATACTCAATTCTTTCAATTTCTGGGTCATTATTTGTCACACAGGGTTATAGGAAGCATCTCAAAATGGGGGGGGGCATGAAACTTTGAGCGCACTTTTTTATTAGAAAGGCACTTGATGGACATAACATGGGATACACAGCTGAAAACCTTTGCATGTGGTGGTGGGCATGTGCCCCCAGTACCCTCCTGGTTCCTGCATCTCTGTTGTCTCTTTTTTTATTAGTAATTATTTCAAATCATATTGAGTATTTTCATCTTGTAATTAGGTTTTTTAATAATTTATATGACCCCCATAAAGCAGTTATCTAAAATTAAGTGCTAAAAAGCTAAAATAAATAAAAATGGAATGAATTTTTTTGTACTTAGTTTAATTGCATTTGAAAAACAGAATTATATCTGAACTATCTTTATACCAGACAGTTCAGCTCAGTTTTTAGAGAATCACCCTTTCTTATTTTATTTGAAATGTAGGTGGCAGTCCTGAAAGTGCATAAACAGAAAGGATATGAGGAACAGGAATTCCCCATTTATGAAGGTTTGATATTCATGATATCATTTTTGACAATGATTTCAAAAGCAAAGTACTAAACATTCAGTTGCCAGACACTTGAAGAAGACAATTTATTACATGGGTTCTTGTTATAGATTTTGCTAGAAAGTTCTGCTTGCACCTAGAAAGTTTTGAAGCTTGATGGAGCACCTAGCACCAACCACTCTGCTCCACTCCATTTTACTGAGTTCTGAAAATCTCTATTTCATCTCTCCTCATAAAACTCATCTTAAGTTAGAAACTGCTGTGTCCCCCTTTTTTCCACTTTCATGTAATTTTCTATTCTTTCTTGTAGTTTTAAGACAATAAGTAAATATATTTTTTATAAACAGGCTCTAAGAATGTTGCTTAATGAAAAGAAATTTGAATTTGAATTTGTCCTGTCTAAAATAAATTCAAAAACCAAATATTTATTGATTATGTTTGATAAACTTTTCTAATAATTTGTTTTCACATTCTTTAAACTGATTTGCAAACATACATTAAGGCTACGATAAACATTTTCTGGATGAAAACATCCATTTTTGATTCTTTCAAATTCTAATAGCTAAACTTCAAGGCACACAATCATACCATGTTTGAACCTAACAGAAATTTTGAAAATTGAAAAAATCCCATATAAATGAAGGTTTCCAAAATTTCTTTATAAAAACTATTAGTTCAGGTCTGAAAACTGCTTGAACTATTAAGCTGAGTATCCTTGCTTTGTTGCGGTGGTTGCATGTCTCATTAAAATATTGCATGGCGCATCCATATATCCCATGTACGGCTGTGTTTATTTAAACAATATTGTTGATCTGAAAGCTTCAAATGACCTAACCCAGATTACACCCTGGTTTACAAGTGTTCCTTGCAAGTTTGATCAGTAAAATCCTGTTTTCTGTGGACTCTTGATTCCTCTAAAAACACGTAGGAAAAAGCTATTTTGTACCCATGGAACCAATAGAATGGGTAACCAACAGATCACAGATCAGCAAAGCATGTCACAAATTTTTGTATTTGCTCTGGTAAGTCTTTTATAGCCAAATACAACTGCGAGGGGTGGAGAAAAATTAATTACAAATTTTTGACAGGGTATAGTTTCAAGTAGAAGGAATTTGAAAAAAAACTGAGGCACCCTTTGGTAGCTTCCTGCTTGTATCAGTCAGATTTTGTTACCTCGAGCGCAAGGTACAAAATAGCTTTTGAAGGTGGTACACTCATTTAAGCAATAAATTTGCCTGGAAAGTATCAATTTGCTATTTTCTGCCAACGTCATAATTGTGACGAAAAATATCATAAAAAATATTCCATTTCATGTTCATGAAATGTTCTGGTAATAACGCAAAGCTGTATCAAAGCTCTAATTTACAAGTCGAAGCCTAAGTCAGTTTGGAGTCGCTTCCTGGAACAGTCCTGTTCTAGATACTAAAGTTTTATGTTATGTTATGTTTTCTGAGTATGAAAAGTTAATAATAGATAGCTGTAAGACTATTTAATTTCAATGTTCCATTTGATGAAAATTGTACTTAAATTACAGGCCGCAACATTGTTGGAAGGCATGAAAAGTCTGATATTTATATTTCTGCTGCAGTAAGTTTGCAACTTTTTTTATTCCAGATTAAGATTTACTGCCGAATGTTTCTTCTAGGTTAAATTTTTCATATTGTTTGTGCACGTATTATATAATTAAGTGAAGTTTGAAAAGTTATAAGGGCTGTACTGCAGACATTTTTAATGGTGAAAATTTTCACCCCCAGTCGCTAATTTCAGTCAAATCAATACACGGGCACTGGAATAATAAAATTCTTGTTCTAATTTAAATCAAAAAGCTTAGTTGGTACAACGTAAGATTAATTCCATTCTTAAAAATGGAATTCATTAATTTATGAGGCTTTGAGGCCTTCTAGACAATGAGGCTCTGGTACAATTTGTCCACCCCCCTTTTCTGGTGGCCCTGGCTGATGAGATTTGGAAATCGAATGTCAGAATAACCATAATGAAATCATAATAATTTGCAAAGAAATTGAAGCGAAAAGGATTATTATTTCTCAAAGGCACATGAAATTAAACAGTTTTGATAATCGGTTTATACACAGTTTCCGCCTGCATTTTGATTCTGAATTCAGCAAATCTGGTGCCATTGTACTGATAATTGAATATAAGGACGTTGAAAACAAGTAGCCCACGTGGATGGTCATTGAATTTTTTGCCAAATTAATAGGAAGTCGAAACAAGCCTTATATATAAATTTATCATTTTTGGTAGTTTTATTGGATCCTATAACGGTAATAGATTTTAGACTGCAAATCAGTCGGTGGATAATCAATTAAAATCTGATTGAATCGTCTGAAGAATAGAGGCTAATCATATTTGTTGGTGAATATGCCTTATCGTGTAGTGCAGTGTATTTCCTTTTCTTGAGGAAATTAACTTTATTGTTGTAATAAAACACAGTGGCCTAAAAACTTTTTTATGGGTTGTATGTCAGCTTGCAAAGCTCCTAATTTCAGTACATCGTCAGACTGGACTTTAATCATTGAAAAAATCGGCAGACATAACCTATGCAGATGGCAAACGTGATTAGCTAAATGTCATATTTGCGACAGTGATCTCCTTGACACTATGCAACCGATGATTCGCTTATTTCAATCAACCAACTCCCTTGCATACACGACACCTCATCAAGCAAGTGTTTTTCTAGTGAGAATCATCCTTTGAGACATATATCTTATCTAGTGTCCAACCTCATCCTTTTAGACATATCTCTAGCCTTTAGCGCGCAACGATTTGATAAATTTATTTGTTGCTATGAAATGTAAAAACACAAAACAAGACTCGAGAGTCTGGACACGAGCTCAATCACCGTTCTCGTCCCTTAGTTTGCGTCTCATTCTCGTCAGGGCAGCCGTTTTATGATTTGATCAGGACACTCCCAGTGCAATTTTGATTTCGTATCTCCATTTAATGACTTTCCGACAGTTTATTCGTGGTAACTCTGTTTTTACTCGGCTAAATTTCTTTCTTTAGCGTGAGCATCTAATTTAGAGCTTATGAATTTTCTATATGAGCTGTCAGCTTAGTTAGCATTTAAGTCTATTAAATGTAAATGGAAGCGTTTTTTATTCAAGGAAGTCTGGACTATCCATTAGTGCTGCTGAAAGTTTAATATCGGATCCTCTCCGTTTCCTTGTGGAAAATGATTCTGTGAATTCAGGGCGTTTTCAAATACAGGACCATTCGTCAATAACATAAGTTAGAAAAGCCCTTCCTATCCTATATAAGATCCGAGCGGTAATAACACTAGGCAAAAAGTAAGAATTTTTTGCAGCTAATGAAAAAAATTAATTACAATATACCTCAATTACGCAAATTTCTCGATTGAAGTCCGGCAAGAATAGCATAAAATGATCCAAAAAATTGTCTTTAAATTAGTCCTTATAGGTTTCTGTCTACACGAAGACGCTGATAAATATGATATGAACTAAGGACGCTAATACCCAACTTTCTTCGGTCTCGATCGTTCCGCATCTTTCGCGAGTGTTTCTGCATAATCATCCCTTTTTGCTGGTACGGCATTTTAGATGACTGGAAAAATTCAAACAATTGAAGCTAATCTTTTGTAAACTGTCATTTGGAGGGCGAAGTTGTTAAGAGTGCAAATACTGCCTTCCCAACCACAGAATATCTGAAATCTTGTCCCGAAACAACTACTTTCATTCTTACGCCGATGTTCTCAATCGGAATCGAGCAGTGGTGTAGTGCTATCAGAAAGATAAGGGGGGCTCTTGCACAAAATGTAACGAAAAACAATAGCAAAAGTAGAAATTTGACAATTTTTGGTATCAACAAGGGGGGCTCAGCCTCCTGAGCCTCCTAGCACTACACCCCTGGAATCGAGTATGCTAAAATCGTCCATTGTCAAATGAATATTAGGGAGCGATGAGCATACTGGCAAAGTTTCATCATTTTTGTCCTGAAACAATCTTCGTTTTTTCCCCATACCGTGAACTTCAGGTTCAGCGTTTTTTTCTGCTGTTGTTTTGACAATGTTTGCTTTCAGTGTGCGAAGAACTGAGTCAATAAATTTTTTTGTAGCCCGTATCAAAGAAGCATGCCTGTATAGAAGTTGTATCTGGGGTACATTTGATTTTCGACTATGGTTCGAAGAACAAAACCAAGCGTGGACAGGTAACTTATCTCGTTCAATCTTTTCTTCAAATTGATAAAAAATTGGTCGCATTCTCAAAGCCAAAATTCGAAGCGAATGAAGGGTGTAGTCGGAAATATTTAGTGAAAGGAACCATTTTCACGTACTCATTTGACAGAGCAAGAAATTTGGCTCTACAGAAATAGTGGTATTTTTTTAGAATAGACTAAAGTTTTAAAAGATCTTAGCTTTAAACTTCACCAAGCAAAATCCCAATAGCTAAATAAACTTCCCAATAAACTGCACCACAGAATAGCTAAATACAACAGCTAATTTAAACCAACTATCTACAAAAGAAAAATTTACAGAATAATACTAATACTAAAATTAAACATCTACATAAATAAAACTTCGAAAGGGGTTTCCACTGATTTTGTTTTACCGACAATTTTTACATTTAAAGTTATCACCCTTTCAATTCTAATTAATAAAAAGTGTATTATTTGCTTAATTATTTCTTTCGGCTAGTTTTCTTTGCTCCTTGTCAAGTTGCTGTTCTTTTCATTCCATTTAAAGATATATACAATAGAGATTAACTTATTTGATGCCAAGTTTTGTTTAAATTCCATAGCTGGTGCTACGGCCTCAAGTGCGATATGAATTAACTGATGGTGTGAAGTTGGCATTTGCTGATTGCGAATGCCGCTACAGCTGTACTCATGAGCAACCGGTCAGTTTATACTTTAACAACTGTCAATTAACTGTCACAGCTTTATCATTGATATTACGACCAGTAAATGACTCTAGGTTAGTGCGTGTCAACAGCGACCGCTGAAAACTTATGGTCAGCGGTAACAAAAGTATGCGCTGTCAGCTGACGTAAGGTCACCTCTAAGGTGAGGCAGTAGCAAAGCATAGGCTCATAGAGCAATCCAAGCTGGACACAGTTTCGAGTTAACTTGTTCCTCGGTCTTGTGCGCAATTATAACATTTACTTCGCGCCATTTATCTCGAATTATGTACATGCAAATTTGCCTTACCATGTTGAGTATAAAGACGATAAAGAAAACTTAAATATTCCGCGAACACTATTGATCAAACGGATCTGTACTTTTGTAAAATATATGGCTGTTTATAGATCAAGCCAGAGTCATCTCTACTCATCCAATCCAGTAATGATTAAAAAATTTATTCTTTGCATAGATGTGATGTTAGTTAGCGTGCTAAGGAAGCCGAGAATTTGCCAATAAAAGATTAAAATTTCCAAGTTTAAATTTTGACTTATTCCAAAAAAGTTTTAAACCAAGACAAAATAGGAAGGGCCTGTGCTCAAATGGCCTTATTATCAGCCATTTTGACATTCAAATGTATTTATATTCTTCCTGTGGAACCTACGCAAGAAAGACACGCTTCTCCCTAGAAAATCGATGACATCTGCCATCTTACCCACAGCTACTAATTAAAAACCACGATATTCCGGCATTTCTCACGCCTGTGACTCTCTGTTTAGCAGTATACAGGTGTCTCGTGACAGTTTATTCCTTTTGCTATCTCCATAATCTCACGAGAATATCTTGCGTTTATGATTATTCGCCGGGAAAAGGGTGAGTCTTGTTTAGAATGCTCATAATCTACTAAGCTCTCTACGCTTTTTGCAGTTTTGAGAGAAGATCTCTAAATAAAAGTTACGAATTGCAAGTGTGAATTTATTTTTTTCTCGTTGGCACTGCAGGGTATTATAGTGAGAAATTCTCATGCTTTAGACTTTGTCCTTAATAGCTTAATACGTTAATAGTCTTTCTTATGACAGATATTAAATAGAATGTCTTTACATGGAGTATTTTTGCCTTTTTAGCAAGCCGATGATACAGATTCGATGCAGGAATCTGTCGAAGAAAGGGCATGTGTCACAGACGAAATAAACACATCTAGCCAATCTACGCAAAAACTTAGTAACCAAGATAGGCATTCCACCAACCAGATTATAAAAGGGAGACATGCAAGTGTTTACTTCTTCTAAAACGACTCTAGTTATTAAAGGATCAAGAAAATCCTAACAACATCATTTATTGCCTAATGTGATATGATTTTTTACATCTGATTCGTGATTCGTGATCTCATATTCCATTGCATAGCTTCAGGTCTATTTTTTTTAAAGTTTCAATGCTAGAAATTCCACCTAATTCTCGTTTTGACTATAGGCCGGGGCAAGATAAATTCAATAGACGGAGCAAGATAAGCTTAAATGTAGAAATTTTTCATATAATGGGCCAGGACAGTCGATATGTGTGTAATCTAATTTAGTTCAATTTAACAAAACATTTCAAACAATCTTTGTGTATTATTTTTGCAAGTAGAAACAAATTTGGGACACTTGAAAATATCTGCATGAGCCATCAAGCCGAATACCACACTTAATTTCATGATAACAACAATGTCAATCGACTCACGATTAAGGCCATGCTTGAAGGTGAACATCATTGTAACCTAGTCCTTGGTCGACACCCTCCAACAATCATTTGATTTTCTAAGTGTTGTTCTTCGCACTTTCTCACTCTAAAACCCTTAATCGCAAATTTAGGATTTTGGTCATAAACTCATTTGTATTTGATTTTACAATGTTGCGATACAATTTTTTAGGCCAAGATCGTGAACAAGGACGCTCAAAAAATAGCTGGTTTGTACTATTCCTATACTTAAAGTTTTTAAGATAACTTTCAAGAAGTATAAAAACAAGAAATATTTCCGCGTGGAACTTAATCAGAACTTATTAAAAGCCCTTTGAGAGAATAAGAGAAAAAGATGTATCGATTGTCGTTTTTATTTGCATATTATTTTTATACATTTGCTTGATTTATCAAGCCTCGTGTTGAAATAGCCCCTCTTTAATGGCAGGTACAGATGATGAAGAAATTTACGCCGCAGATTCAGATGGAGATAGCCCCATGAAAAGGCCATTTATTGCTGAAACACCTAGAGGCCCAAATAAGATAACTGTTGTCAAGCAGACACCAGGTTGGCATTCTGTTGATGTTAGCATGATAATTTATTTATTCGTTAATTTATGCGCCTTGTAGGCAAGATGGCCTTTCCTTTGTGTGCATTAAGTGTATTGTATGGTAGCAATAGGTTTTCAAAGCAAAAACAACTTGCATGTTTGCATTATCCTCCGTCAGTGATTTGTTCGTTTCAACAGTAGGGTAGGTGACAATGACTTATAAGTCTTCGCTCCCAGAAAGAAATGGAGAGAAGTAAGAAGTGAGGCTACGCTGGTAGTTTCGTGAAAGTTGTTTTCTTAAGTTCCCTTGAGTCGCTGTTTGTAAGGTTCTTTATGGCTATCTAAAGCTTCTGTTACAGCGCAAGGAGATGCGTGTGGGAGGGGGTGGGGGTTTGTTACAGCGCAAGGAAATGCGTGTGGGAGGGGGGGGGGCTTAACAATGAAGATTTTTGTGAAAGTGTGAATATTTAAAACGACAATTTTACCAAGATAGTCTTTTTTTATTCTAGTTATTTCGAGCACGTATAACAGCATTGTATATATACTGTTTTCTGTTATAAATAGCAATTTTAGAAAACTTTGGATAAAATTTAACGAAAAAACAGAAGTGATTCATAATGAAACAACAGCTTTTTAGACCATTTTTCTCATTTAGGTACCGTGCTTAGGCGAATTCATGGTGCTCCATTGAATGATACTGGAAATTCCACCAAGATATTAAACCAAAGCTCTGAATTGAATGCGTCATCTGACATGAGTCTAAGACTCGACATGACTCCAGCATCTATTTCAAATTCACCAGCTGTCACTTCAAGGTCTGTCGACGGATCTTCCACAGCCTCCCAGCAAAAATGTGCATTGACTTCTGATTCTGTTGATAGTTCAAAAGGTCTAAACGATGTAGATATGGGTCTGAAAGCTGTTGAACCTGACTTGTCGGATCCGAAGAACTTTGAATCTGATTTAACGGGTCATTCTGCTCTTGGGTCAGATTCAACATGTCAGAAAGCAATGAGAACAAGTGATGAGTACAGTTTCCCTAAGCAAAAATTGGAGAAAGAAAATGGCAATATAGATGTAAGCATAGATCGACAAGGTAAGCTAAATGATTTAAGTATCCTTGGAGCTAAATTAGTAGTCCAAGAGTCAGATGGCGATGCAACTGACAACTCAGAAGAGGCTGAATACCAATTAGAGATCGGGAAGACTGGATTTTTCACCCCGAATCTTCTTGAAAATGTAATGAATACAAAAACTAGGGTTGAAAACAAGACTGGGGTTGATAAGACCGAACGAAATGACAGTGAGAATTTTTCCCAAGATTGTATGTTGATAGCAACACAGGCATATGGCGTCGAAGACAGCGAAGAGCCACAAAGGGCCAGTGAGATTACTGTCCTAAATGATGTGCGAATGGAGGAAGAAAGTGTGTCACCTTCTGAGTTGTGTATCCAAGAGTCTGATGAAGAAGAGGGCGAAGAAGATGGAATAATGACTAGGTCTTTTCCTAAGGCTGTTGTTTCTGGTAAGGTTTCATCTTCTCAAATCAAAGATACAGAGATGAATGACACGAAAGGTAATCTTGTATCTGACGAAGACTATGATACTTATGATTCTGAGCAAGAGGCTGATACTGGTCCTCCGGCCAAGTCTGGACAAGTCGCAATGACTCAACCTATATCAAATTCTGATCAGGAGGCGTCCACTGTCCCTTTACTACCCAATGATCAAGAGGCCAACACTGTTCCGTTACCTCTTTCCGATCAGGAAGCCAGCACTGTTCCGCTGTCTTTTTATAAGCAAGAGGCCAACAATGTTCCTTTGCCTTGTTCTGATCAAGAGGCTGACACTGTTCCTTTATCTTGTTCTGATCAAGACGCTAACGCCATTCCACTGTCTCCTTCTGATCAAGAGGCCAACACTGTTCCGTTACCTCTTTCTGATCAGGAAGCCAGCACTGTTCCGCTGTCTCCTTATAAGCAAGAGACCAACAATGTTCCTTTGCCTTGTTCTGATCAAGAGGCTGACACTGTTCCTTTATCTTGTTCTGATCAAGACGCTAACGCTATTCCACTGTCTCCTTCTGATCAAGAGGCCAACACTGTTCCTTTACCTCTTTCTGATCAGGAAGCCAGCACTGTACCATTGTCTCCTTATAAGAAAGAGGCCAACACTGTTCCTTTGCCTTCTTCTGATCAAGAGGCCTGTACTGTGCCACTGCCTCTCTTTGATCAAGAGGCCAACACTGTTCCTTTGCCTTCTTCTGATCAAGAAGCTAACACTGTTCCGTTGCCTTGTTCTGATCAAGAGGCTGACACTGTTCCCCAGTATGATTCTGATGAAGATGCAATCATATCTCCATCGTCATCTAAGAAAAGCTCAGAAACTTTGCGAAGTCTTGTTAATGAGCAAGAGAGCACTGCCTCTCTCAGTAATTCGGAAAAAGAGACGACAACTGCTGCAGAATTAACACAGCAAAAGGACGATTTTGGGACTCAAAAGAGGGTAGCGAAAAAAGGACCAAAAGATACACTTAAGGATGATAATGACGATGATGAAGTTTTGGAACGAAGAGATAATGTTGGGGGAAGGGAAACCGAGAGTCTGGGTACAGATCAACCCTTGTTTGGTGCAGAGGTGAGTTTCTATGTGTTTGTTAATATGCAAGAAAACCAATATTGGAATTTTCTAATGCCAGCAAAAATTTGATGTAAGAGTCAGCCCGATTAAAGTCACAGAAAGAGTCAGTCCGTCTGTTTTTTGTATATTTCCTCAACTTTTGGATTGTTTTGAAACAAACAGCGGCAAAATCTTTAATCCCCAGCCGGCGTAATTGGAACAGGTTTAAAGCTAAGCCAGGTTGTTGTTTGTCCCTCCACAAACCTTTATGCTTGGACAGTGACTTGTGTTTGTCTTCAAATGAGAATTGTTTTATTTATTCGTCTTTGCTCATGAACATATTCACAAAATGCACAAAATACAGCTTTATCGGGAGCATGGTAGAAGCTAGCTTTATGTTTTGTTTGTAAACGTGATTCGTCCCAGAATTGATGCAAGATGGTGAAGTCAGGGGATTTTGAAACGGTCTTCCTCTGCTTGCTTAATTCTCATCAGTGATGCTATATATAAACACATTGCATTTTTATTCAGACTTAACACAGGCACGACAAATTTAACTTCTTGAAGACATTTATAATAATATAATGATAGCTTAACCTTTTTCAGGACTCAGGAAATCCGGCATATGATGACCTTTCCGATAATTTCGATGTTCTTTCAACGAAAAAACAATCTTTCAAAACCAGTGTCCGTAAAACTTCAATCAAATGCTTGACGTTGCCTGGGGGAGCTGCATCTTTGAAATCACTGCCCGTGAAATCAAGCAGGAAATTGGAGCAAAGTTCAAAAGGAAATTATTCAGGTTTTCTTATTTATATTTCCTACTCTTAGGTATGTTCATTTGACCAGTTACAGAACTCAAACTTTCGTTGTTGTTAGGTGCCATTGAGTTGTAGCCGAATATTTCTGACTTCATGGATCGGTTGTCTCCTGTAATATCTTTCTGTACCAGGCTGTACCAGAGACACAAATATCATAGAATTCCATACAGAAAATAAAACAACAATTTTAGTACTACATTTCTATATCTCGAGACTAAATTTCCAAGGAATCTTTCAAATGCTCTGCCTCAGTGTCATTTAATTGTATTATTGCACGTGGTTGATTCCAAAGCATTGATTCCAAAATAAAATGCCTGCCCTAAAAAGATTGGACGATAATGATGCTAAGTAAAATCTCTCAAAACAGACACTTTTCAGCGCCGTACTACTTCAATGAGAGAACAAGTAATATTTTCATAAACATTCGTTCCGGCCATCATATAGCAGAAACCTCTAGCAAATGAACAACTATTTTACAGTGGACAGTAATTCTAGTCCAACTGGTGTCCTTTATATATTTATGTAGCTATTGCGCATAAATCAGTTGATATGTACTTGCAATTTATATTTGAATGCAGAAATGCCAATTTTTGGTACCGGGTTTGCTGATCTTGCAGAACCTTCGGCCATTCTAAATATTTTCGCTACACTATATAAAGACGTTTTTATGTTTGTCCTCGACAATTTACACATATTTACATGTCCGTAGCCAAGCATTTACACAAAGAGAAACTGAAATAATGAAAGTTAACTCAAAAGTTATGCTTGAAACGTCGTAATTACATTTGACTTTCAAATGTACAAAGTCGTTATTTAATTAATACATTAATTTTTTGGTCATTATTCATTAACGTACAACACCCTGAAATACATTGAAATAATGAATGTTAGAGAGAAATACTATTAACCAGCCTCTTTTCTCCAATTTCCTCGAGTAAATCACGTTTTAAGCCAGTATAGAATAATGACAATTTCTTTGGCATCGTAAATGCTTGGCGTTTTCCTTTTTGAGAAAAAACGTTCATAATATCTTGTTATCCTTTTAGTCAAGAAGCAAGATTTTTTGGATGATCTTGAAACACAAGATTACGGAATGAATGAGTCAATATCCAACAATGAGCAGAATGTTCCAATTAACGAAGGTTTTTATTATTAATATAATATGGGCCTTGTTGATACTTAAGTGGCCGTTGGCTACAATTTGTGTTGAGGGGTGCGAGGGTTTTCCTTTTACGTTCCTGTTTGATGTCCAGCCCTACTTTCTTTGTAGCAATTTTGGGTTATTAAGGATAATGTGTATTTCTTAGATTAAAATTTTATCTTCAGTACTTTTTTTAAAAACACTGCCAACGAGCTACTCAAATGTGTCTCTGTCCTTGATGACCTCATTCCTGAAATATCCTTCTCTCCTTGGGACAGTTTCTCCAAAAGACAATTATTTAACTTTCTACATTTGAAAATGTAATGAGCACGTTGATTGACTTGTTTTTTCTTGTAATGCCAATATTTACAAGAGACATTTGACCATTGGCCATTGCAGCATTTGTTCCGGAAACCCAATCCTATGACGACATAGATGGACAAACACAAGTTTACGCTCTCGAAGATCAACCAACTATTTTGTATGAAAATTCAAGCAACATCAAAACCCCTAGATCGAAAAGACCAGTTGAGCAATCAAGCTTTGGTGCGTTTCCTTTAATTTTTTACCTAAGAAAAAGAGAAGCCTCTTTCGCATATAGCCTCGCTACTAAGAACGTTCCTCCTTTACTTTTTCTCCATGCATATATATCTAACATATTAAACCAGCGTGCAATTTTTTTTCTCGATAAATAGAGACCTGTTGAGGAAGCCCTCCAAAAATGGAAGCCTTCCCTGAACGGACAGTTCAGGGATCCTTTGGTGTCTACCAAAACGAGATGTTTGTGCATTCCATTTGCATTTACATAAAAGCCCTTTAACTGATTAGTTTTTGCTTCATTTCACGTATAATGTCTCTTCACTTTTTGTCACATCCCTTTACATCAAGATAGCTGCATGCACCCACCATTCATATTTTCAATTACGTCACCATCATCACTATAAACTGCGATTTATTTGCAGAGGACGACGACAATGCCACTCAGGCATATGGTTTGTTGTGTGAAGGCGCTCCATCTATCAAGGAGTCGCAGAGTGATACTGACGAGGCAGGTTAGTCCTTCGCAGAGGCTTTATTTATCAAGGTCGCTTTTGAATTTGTTCACAGTAAGAACCCACAAATAAGAACCCATAGCTGTCCAGTTTCTTATAAATCTCCTTTAAGTTTATCACAAACAGAATTACATATCAGAGCATGCAGTTTGTTCCTGGGATATTGCTTCTAATGTTTTTCCATGCGTTTTGCTCTGTAGTAAGAATTGTAAGGTTTTTGAAACAAGTTATTCTCATCAGTTTTTTCATTTTCGTTCAAATTGCAAAAATAAGCCTACAGTTTTAATTAATTTGTTTGTTATATGTTGGTTTTTGTTGTATGCTCATGAACGTCTATCAATGAAATGTTCTGTCATTGAAATTTGTACAGCCAATATTCGGAATTCGCCACTAGAATATTAATATAGAATGATCAGAAGTTTTTAATCGTCATCAGACTAATTGCCATCAAAAATAGAAATAGTAATTTTAGCTATCAGTACTAGTAAGCATTTTATGCTACGAAAATCAAAGATAACACAAACAAGGAAAATCTTATTGCTTCGTAGTGCTTTTTCGCTACTACTTTCTTCCTTGTTAAAAACGTCAGAAATTGCCAAAAAGGTGAACAGAAGTTCGTATCCTGAATAAACCTCACCGATAAGATACGAAGTGTCCAAGATTTTATTTGTCACTTTCAGTTCATTTAATTACTGATAATTGTTCTTTCACCTTAAATCTATTTTGAAAATCTAAAGAAGTCAATAATTCATAATTTCAATGCAGTTTTTTCAAAGAACTGGTATCTGCAATTAATTAGTGTGTTTTACGAATGTTTAAAAATGTTGCATGTTATTTTTAGTCACAAAATGTCTTGTCCTTTAGTTCACTTCTGTTTCCTACAAATAGACAAGTGTGCCACACAAGCCTACGGTCTTCTCGACCAGCAAACTATTCCGTATTCATTGGAAGCTGATACTGATGAGACAGGTAGCGAAATCCGTTTGTTATTCGATCAAATCTTTTTTTAGTTTTAAGATAATATTCACTTTGTTTTCATATCATTGAGATTTAAATACATCATGATCAGTTCTCAGTACCATTATTGCTTATATGTTTATTGACGCACAATTTTCACCAACATATGTATCTTTGTGTTTCGCGAAGGACTGTAATGGCGAAATAAATTTCCAAAGATTCTTGTCATGTTCTTTAAGTGGTACTATTTATAAAAAACTAACTTTCATTGAAACAAATCGTTTTCACAAGCCGTTTCATCAGCGATTTTTCGTTATTGTGTTGCAAGCCATTTCACTATTTTTTCTTCTAATAATTGATTCCACCGTTTTGTTTAGATTGCAGTATAATTTTCTCCTTTTCACCTTCTTGTCTTTTCTCCTCGGCATCACCCCTGTCTCCCCCCCTTTCCTTTCTAAAACTGCACCGATATTGCCTTCTTCTACATTGCGTCTTATCTTCCATCTCCATTTGCCACGTGCCATTTTGCCTCTATTACGCTACTTTGTCTGCAAAATTCCTCTATTACGTCACTTTGCCTGCAAAAAGTATTCCTTAAACTATGACTCAATATACCTTTTTGTATAATCTTTTTTGTTGAGCTTGTTATTGCTTTGTAGATGAACTTGCGACCCAGGCATACGGAGTCCTGACCAAAGCAAGCCTTGACAAAGATGATGATGACGATACAGGTACTTTTCTAACTCCCTTTATCTCATCAATTATCAACATGAGTCTTCTCTAATTTTATACATATCTACTTCCATTTCCATGATATTTCACTTCAATTCATCACAACCAACTCATGACTTCTTCAGAATGCAAACTTTTCAGTTTTACGCAAATTCAAAGCCATTGAGGCATAGCCTTTTCTGGAAGGCCCAAAAATGTATTTAGATCATTCAGCTTTTTCTGAGGGCTTCAAATATCCAATTAAAGAATGTCACTACTGGAAAGTCCAATTAAAGGAAACCGTTGTAAAACAGGCTCCTTCTTAAAGCTATCAATTCCCAATAACTTGCAAAGCACCCAATCATTAGAAACATCCAGTAACAGGCACCTCCTTTTTGCATGAACTTTTCAATGATAGATTCCTCAAATTAACAAAAACTTCCTAAGAAGCAATCTTCAATCTCAAGAAATTTTACTATTACAGAAACCTCAAAAAAGTCGGTTTTTCACCACAGCCAGCAAATATATTGGCTCCATGTCCCCTCGTCCCCTCCCCCTCTTTTATTCACTTGCAAAACAATTGCCATTTTCAGAAAACAGTTACCTGTCTGCTCTGGGCAGTATTTTTGTCACACAGTTGTCTGTCACATGTAAAATTTGCTGTATCTCGCTACTTTTATCACGTTTTATCAATCAGGCGATTTTTGTGCAACACAAGCCTATGGCCTCTCAGATGAAAACAAACCAGGACTGGATGCCAAGCGGGAGGAAACTGAAACCGGTAATATCGGTAATTTATTTGCAAATATTGAGATTTTGAATATGATAATGTTGATAGTTTAACATACATTCAAGTCATCAGTTCTTCTAGATCTTGCTTTGGCAAGTTAATGTAGCAAATAGAAATTCACGTTTTATCATTGCTAGTGAATTTCAAAGATTTTTATGTTGCTGATACATTTCATAGCATGGAAGATTTTTTCTTTGCAAGTAAATATACGCAAATGATTCTCTCTCGTAAATCACTTTCTTTGAAACAGCTGTATAGACAAACCCCTAACCACGTAACCTCCCACCCAAAATGCAAAGTTGGTGCATATAGCAAGGATATCATTTATTGAACTGGGGGGGGGGGGGTACAATCACTGCACAGTCTATCTAGGATTGCCGGCTTTAATCGATGAAACTAATTTTTGACGACTCTCTTGGGTTATTCCTTTTTCATAAATGCATTACACGAAATGCCCATCCATGGAGGTTAAGTACCTAATTAACCTAGTTGTTGCTCTCTACCTGCCGACTGTGAGTTTTAGAACAATGAGAAGCTATACTTATCAAGCAGTTTTTTTGTTCTTTTCCTCGATGTGACCACACTTCCTCATTCATACGCCTAGAATTAGCAAAGGAACTTCCCATTACCCAAAATGGCCCATTATACTCGTACGAAGAATGATTCAGTGGTAAGGCTCGACCTATTACAATGTAGGATTCTTGTGCACAGGAATGGTGTTTTTGAAGTCAACAGTAATGATGTTAGCAGTAATTATGAAGTCAAATTTCAGTGTTTCTTTGTTTATCATACGTGCTTGTAAATGTTGCCTTTAAGATACATCTTAGATCAAACTTACTCTATGGCAGTATTCATTGCCCCCCCCCCCCCCCCACGCACAATTTTTAGACTTTTCACGCATTCACGTAATGCAAAATTGGGTTTCCATGCTCAGTCAAACAATAAATGTAATATCAGCTATTGCTCATCAGAGCCCTGTTTGAAGGACTACAACACTAGTTTCAAACTTTGAGTACTAATTTGAGATTTAACTATCATTGGTTTATTACGCACTAAATTGAGGCAATTTTTTAAATTATCATTCAAATTTACATTCACGAATTCAAGGATAGTTAAAGCCTTTTCACGACATAACGCAAGTAAAACTCATGTTTCACGCTTCACGTAGGAATCCTAACTCACGAAATCACGCATAAAAAATCGATCTTTCACGATTCACGCACGAAAATATGGCCAATAACGCATCGCGTAAAAATATGGTGGGCCCCTCTAATTAGGCTGAAAAACTCTGCTAGATTAAAAGACAAACACACCCTTTTGGTGTTTCAATGGATGCAGCGAAATTCCATTCAAAGTTTTCTCAGTTGAATGACATTTTTCAGTTAGTTGGCCGTTTGTTGGTATTTAACAAATCCCCATAATCATGGAGGACGGTAGAATTTTCAGTTTTTTAGATCGATCCTTATTATCACCTTCTATTTCCTTTTATTGTAATCATTTATTTTATTCTACAATCGTGATAAATAACTTGATTTTTTTTTCTTTCTTTATTTAAAGTTGGTACAATCTCTAGCTATACATACAAGCTAATTAAAACCAACTAATTTAAATTACCAGCGCTAAATATAATATAAATCAAATATAACCGATGTTGCTAACATATTCCTTGCATAGATTACAAGTACAATTAATGCGTACTGACATTGTGTTGTTATGCTTATTGCAATAACGTTTTTTATCAAAGATGATATCGAAACTCAGGCATATGGAATTCTTGGCAACATAGAATTGGATGAGAAATTTCTGACAAAATCTGACAGTGAGGAGACAGGTACGACTTGTAAAAAGCACCAAAATATTGTCATGATAGTATATTAAGATGTTTTGTATTAACCTGAAACTTTTTATTTTTGTATATAAGATTGTCTGAAAATGGATTATGGGATGCTTGCGTAGCGCAATGGCTCATTGTTAGCAATGAGCCTTCAAGCATTCCTTCATCTATGATTGAATATCCCGTATGTATAATCTTTTTTGTTGAGCTTGTTATTGCTTTGTAGATGAACTTGCGACCCAGGCTTACGGAATCCTGACCAAAGCAAGCCTTGACAAAGATGATGATGACGATACAGGTACTTTTCTAACTCCCTTTATCTCATCAGTTATCAACACGAGTCTGCTGAAATATTTCATCACCTAATTATCGTGTAACATATTATCAAAGATACCGTTTTGATATTTATATTTTTCACTTTGTTCAAAATAACTTTTTCAGCTGCAGATGATTTTGAAACTCAAGCGTACGGTGTCTCCGATGCTGCAAATGTGGCTGACGAAAAGTATCTTGAAAAATCTGATAACGAAGAAACAGGTACTGTTAAACATGTAAACAGGGTTTTTTGGTTGATTTAAGGGCTGTGTCGCTCTGATTTAGCATACCTGGAAACTCTTTGTTTATACTGCAGCAAACTTTTGGGAAAAAGATTTGGAGATTGGGACTCAATTGCACTGAAAAATGCCTATATGCCTTTATTTTTTAAGCAAGCCATTTTTTATATGGTGGAGCAATAACAATGGTTGCATTCTCTTGAGTATAGTATTGGCGCTAATTTTTTCTCTACTAGGCAAAGAATACTTTACGCTTTTTGTTTATATTTATCTTACCATATGCGGTTATACTTTATATTGCTGTTATATATATATAAATGTTTCTAATAAGTATATACATGAAACATAATTTTAAATATATCCTATCTATTATGTTATTTAGATTTGATTTAACCCTTCGAATGCCTCGCCATGCTTTGCAAAATTGTGCTTCCAATCTGCTAGAATCGGTTGCCAAGACATCTGTATAGGGCTCACAATTTTGTAATTTCCTGCCTCTATGCTTCTCTTAGAAATACACCTCATCATTTAAACCTTTAGCCGGATAGGTAATTTATAAATGATCTTTTTGGTTTTTTGTTTAGAGGAGGGAGGCTAGAGAATGGGCTATTTTCAAGCATTTTATTGCTCAAGTACAAACTAGAATAGTGCATTTGCCCTTGCAAGAAGTAATTATCGAAGGCTATGGATTTTCTAACGAAGCCATGCTTATTAATTTGGGAGACATGGTGCTCTGTTATTCGTTAATGGTCTTTTATGGTATTTTCTATCTAGATGAAGATCTGGACCAAGCTACGCAAGCCTATGGTCTGTGTTCTAACGATCTTCCAAAAAGGGGAACAAACGATGATATGTTGCCGCCACGTAGAAGTCTTTCCGGAAGAGCTGCAAAGACAAGAAGGACCGTCACATGGTCACAAGGGAGACCAATGGAGAATGAAGGAGACTCAGCAGAGAATGACGGTGAAGAGAAGCAGGAAAATGCTGGGGAAGATGAAACACTAGAGCTCAAGGTTAAGGCGAAACAAGCAGGGAGGCCTAAACTGGGTGCTGCTGTTAGTAATTCAGGTCAGGATAAAGTCTCCTTGAAAAAAGGCAGACCACGTCGTGACACAAAGTCGATGACGGCAGAGGCTGATGACGATACCAATGTTGGAAGACGTTCACTGGCAAGAAAGGTCCAACTAAGTAACGACGAAGTAGTAAAGGCAAAGGCTGAAGAGACCATGACAGTAAAGAAGAAGCAAAGAGCCAAAAGAACTGTAAGTAGTTTTTGATGTTATTGACAGTAAGCCTTTTGTAATTTGGCTAAGGGTAACGCTACTCAGGGACCGCGGAAGGAAGCTTGGGGGGAGGGGACAAAAACTTCTAAACTGATACAAAAATGAATGATCGAAAAATGGCTTAGAAACGGTACTTAACGCAATACAAGAGTAATCTTGCATTTGGCCGTTGCAGATTTAGCCACCCTTTCGTTAAATGCTCCAAAGGTTCCTTTTTTGATTGAGATAAGCAAATAGGTATAAAACTGTTCCTTTGGCAATCTCCAAATTTCCTTTGCCTAAACAACATTATTGTGCATGCAGCCAAAAATTTGTGTTTATTTTCGCTCAAGATATCTGAACAAATCTCACAAGAGGATGAAGCAATATCGACAGGGGGTGGTCAGCCTAACACTGATGATATCGAACGGAACCAGAATGACGATTTTGTTGATAAAGAGGAACCTGTAAATTATGGAGATACCGAAAAATATTCCAAATTGAAAAGGAGTAGACGTGTTTCTAAAACAGCAAGGCAGAGAGGAAACAGCCAAAGGGGAAGAAGAAAAACTGTTGATCATGAAATTTCAGATGACGAGGAATCAGGGAATCTGTCAGAGAGAAAAAAGATTGGTGTTGTTACAGACAGTAGTGCAAAAAAAGAGAATTTGGTTGAGGAGGAAGAAGAAGCTGATACTTTCGATGAAGAAACTGACAGCCTTGGGGCTAATGAACAAAGTGTTGAGAAGAAAGACAAAAAGGGTCATCTTGAAGCGCAGCAGTTTAAAAGCAGACGCGGGAGAAAGCGAGGGTCCTCGAGAAAGTGTATTATGGAAAGAGAGCATGAGATAAAAAATGCTGGATTAGAAATGACATTTGCTAAAGATGATGCAACTGCAGTTGATACTGATGTATCTGTAACGGCGCAAGAGATAGACGAAAATAGATGTCTTGATGTGCCGAAGTCGCGCGGAAAGAAACGTGGGATATCGAGTCAGCCTGTTAACGAAAAGGGAAAAGAAGACGATAGAACTGAAAAAGATAGGACAGGAACGACTATTGATGAGGGTAATTCAACTGTAAAAGTTATCGACGTGTCTGCAATGGCTTCAGGTATCGAAGAAAGCAAATTTCTTGAGGCGCCGGTATCTGTAAGCAGACGCGGGAGAAAACGCAGAACTTTAAGCCATAATGTTAAGGAGAGTGAAAATGAAGACGATGAAATTAGAGATAATAGATTGGAAGACATTAAAGCTCAAAATGATTCAGTTGTTAATGATATTGATATAACTGTAATGGCGTCTGATAAAGTTGAAAACGAACGTCATAAAGCCCAGGTATCTACCAGCAGACGCGGGAGAAACCGCCGGCCTTTGAGTATGAATGTTCATGAGCACGGAGACAATGGTACTGCAAATGATGAGTCCAATAAAACTGATATTAATCTGGATTCATCCACTGCCGATAACGACATTTCTTTAGGTGCAACAGAAAGAGAGGGAAACCGACGTCGTGGCGCGCGGAAATCTGTAAGTGGACGCGGGAGAAAACGCGGAACTTCGAAAAAGAGTGTTATTGAGCAAGAAAGCATTATGATGGAAGATCATGGAATAGAAACAACTAGCAATGAACAGAATATAGCTGCAGATGACATCGATGCGCCTTTAGTCGCAGTAGAAGGGACTGCAAGGCGACATGATGTCATTACCAAGAAACCTCGAGAAAATGGAGACAATTCTTTGTTAGAACACTCTGCTACTTCAGTTGATACCTCGTTGTCTGGAGATCAACCCGGCAAGAACAGAAGGAGAACCAATGTTAAGGTATGGTTTATACTTATAATGGGCATGGCTTTAACTTAAAACGAAAGATTTTACATCACCCTCTTTTAATACTATACTGATTAGGGTATACTCGGACGTTGAGTGCAAGGAGGGGGCTTGATCAGATATTGATCTCAACAGTGGTGTCCAGGACCAGTGACATAAAAACCCAGGGCCCTGGGTTATGTGCCCCCGTTTTTTCCTAGCAATCACAAAGTGCACTTTTTGCATGCCCTTAGAATACAATATGGTACCCCTTCGTGCCAAATACCACTCATAAACACATCCCTACGCTCCTGTCCGTGGCTGTGATGTGTATTTTGTTTACCACTTTTCCTTGAATGAAGTGTCTAGCTGCTTCATTAAGTGAACTGTAAGGGTTTTTTATGATTCTCTTAAATTTTTTTAAGGTAGCTAATAGTCTCAAAGGAATTTCTATATGTATTTTGAAAAGGCTGTTAATGCTACCAAGATCAAAATTTGTTTTGGACACCGAGACAATTTATTCCATGTACAAACCATCTTTTCGTGGTACAGAATTTAAACATGGCTTTAAGAAATCAGACATTTTTAAACATGTTAATAAAGCTTTTTCCTTCTTTGTTCTGGCGTTTTATACTCTGAAGAGTGCCAGACGAAAGGCCTTAGTAACATGTTTCAAAATTTTTTCAAAGCCATTTTTATTCCATTTGCCAATCGCTGCCATAGTGTGAATATAAGCCTGTTTTAGGGCAAAGGTCATGCAACGAAATGCAATGTCAATGAAGAAGAAGACAAAGACCAGGATGCCAAAGAAGAAGTACCAAGAATAATGTTTACAGGATTAACGGACAAGAACATTGAGAAGGTATTTGGCTGCTTGCTGTTTTAGATCGATAGTGATGGATGATGGATAGATAATGCATTATGATATGAAATTTAGCAATTCAGGTTTTCACGTGAAAACCTATAAAACATTAGCAGTCGCAAAATGTCATTCGTTAGCCATCTTTTTTGCCCTTTGATAGGATGAGCAAAGGGGCAAAAGTGCACTTTTCATTGAAGATCCCTTGGCTTTCATTGAAATCTTCGTAATTGTCAAGGAAGATTATATGTATAACTTTATTTTTTCAATGGCATAGCTCCTTGAAACTTTTTAACAATTTTTATCTGCAAAATGTGAGCCTTTTCTTGAAGGCCTTGAGCAGATCGATATTAGAGTACCATTTATGAAAGAAGAACCTGCAGCTGTGCAACCTTTTTTGAAACCCTCTTGTCGTGAAGCTTGCTCCCTTACCGCTGGCTCGTTTCAGCGTTTCTTTTCCTTGCCTGCTTTGAAGAATATGATACTGAATAGAGCACAATACAGGTTTTGATCTGGCCACGATTATCACCTACCAAAACTCAAATATTTGATTTTATAGTCAAAATTAATTCACATAACAAGATCTGCATGAAGAACTTCAGTACCAATATCACTTATCATTAACCTAATCAAGGCTATGTCTTCTAAAATAGATCCCAGAGTTTTATTTCAATTTTCCTTGTTGGAATTGTTGAATCAGTCCCTTTTTCATTTCAGTCTGCACTCGTCCTTGGAGCCCAGCTCGCTGACTCTGTATACGAGGCTACACATTTGGTCACTGACAAGGTAGGCCCAATGATTCTTTGCTCGTGGAAAAAAGTTGCAGCTAATAAATAAAATTTTGCCAAGCAAAAGAGCTGCGACTCAATAAGTCCTGGTCACAAAAATATATCTTCAAATTTAAATCATCTTTCATAGGAATGAAGCTGCATTAAAGGACAATATTGTATTCTGTAGGTTACCTATTTGTGTAATGTTAGCTATTTGAAAATGATTGCAGAAGCCTAAATTGAACAGCATTTATCTGCTCTTTATGGCTCAAACTGTTTCGTCGAAACCTTAGTTCCGTAAAAGCTCTTCACGAACTTTTTGTTATATGTGAGCTGAAAATGTTATCGCTTTTCTAATATTTTCATTATTTTCATTCGCTTCTAAACGAGCGTCGCTATAAAAATATCTTACTCAAATTATATCATGCAGTTATTGGTGCTCTGAATAACGGGTCTTTATTTTTAAACATTTTAAGGTAAGAAGGACTGTGAAGTTCCTGTGCTGCCTGTCACGTGGCATACCGATTGTTGGTCCGCAATGGCTTGCGGTTTGCAAACAAAACAACTCTTTTGGAGGTAAGTAAGAAGAATGTGTTTAATTGATATTTTTTCTAACCCGAGCACCCTGATTCATTATTGCCACTTGGGCCAAGAGCACACCTAGCCCACCATCTAACGACTTTCCCCAGGGGCTGCAGAAATCATAAGCAGCATGGGTTTTGAGACAGGTGGACAAATGAATTCTAACAACGATCTTCTGCGTTGAACCTGCGTAGAACCTGCGTAGAACATGCGTAGGACATGCGTAGAACATGCGTAGAACATGCGTAGATCATGCGTAGAACATGCGTAGAACATGCGTAGAGCATGCGTAGAACATGCGTAGAACATGCGTGGAAGGCAAGAATTGGTTTGGAACTGGTTTCAACTATTTGTTTCATGTTTTAAAAATTAAATTTGCACTTTCCACTCGTGAGTAGATTTGACCATTATGCTCGCCTTTCAGTGATGTTATATGGAGTGGTGGAGCCCAACAAAGAAAATTCAAGTTCATTGTTTGTTGGACAACTTTGTTATTCTCTTTGCTGATTTTTTTTAATGATGTTTACAAATGTCATGTTTTTGTTAACTTTCAGATGCTGGTGAATATACGGTGAAAGATAAATCCACAGAAAAGCAGTATGATTTTAGTCTTCAAAGGTAATAAAGAAAGCATTGTTTCATCTTTTTAGTAGTTTTTCTTTCCTTTTAGTATTTATGAACTTGATGTTATAACAATCATTCCGTTGAACAACTAAATTCAAATGTTTTGGTAGAGGGAACTACCATCAATGGGTTCCTGCTTGTATTTTTTCTGATTAGAAAGTAATTGAAGGAGAAAGAAACAAAGAAAATAAGTTACCCTTTTTGAAAGAACCAAAGTTCTTCTTTGGCTGTAGGCCGCTAAAGATGTACTTGCACACTGGTACACACTCTTAATTGAAACATGATTAAGGTGGTAAAAGCTAATGAAATTAAGTCAAGGTTCCAATGTCATTTCTAACATATTTTTGCGAATTTATGAAGTATAAGAATCTTCTCTGAAAGTTTTATGGTATATATAGAATTTGAAATTCATTTAATAGTTGACCGTTTCTTTGTTTTATAGTTGAAGGCCCGACTTAGATTTGTATGTGTTCATTAACCTATAAAACAAAATGTAAAACAGCAACATTTTATGCCTGAAATGTCTTGGAAGTTTTGTGAAAATGGTTATTATGGACTCAGCTGCCTCCAACGTTGCTAATTTCTTTGGGCAAATCCATTAATAACAGCTGGTAAACGCAACTTATCATTTCAAGTCATCAATTTGTTTTCCATGTTTCTGTAGATCTCTTCAACTAGCAAAAGAAAGAAAGTTATTAGACGAATACAGCGTCTATGTAACCAAGAATGTCAAACCAGATCCGAAGCAAATGAAAGGTATATTCATATTCTTGAGAACGAAGTGTCCTGTTACCCGCTATAAAATTTAGCGTATTTGGTTGCATTATGCAGATGTTTATCAATAACTCATTAGGCTCTCACTTAGACACAAAGCAATTGCTGCTATAAGGCTAAAAAGACAATTTCACAGTCGTTTCAAAACGTCACATCATTTTTTGCATCGGCTTTGCTACTTCAATATCAGTTACTTTCGTTTCAAAATTTCTTAGTACTGAAATGAATCGCCGCAGCAGAAATTTATTTTATCTTAAGCATGATTTTTCTTTCCATTTCATAGATGGAATTTTATCATAAATATTTCTTACTTTGATATATCAAAGATTTTTTGAAACCATTTTTGCTTTCTTCAACTTAAATATGATATATAGTTATTTTAGCTTTTCAAATATTAAACCACGTTTGCTTTTGCAACGTGATACGATGTTTTTATTCAACGGGGAAGCTTTTGCTTATTGGTAAACATGTTGATTATCAAGTAATTTCTTTATTGATTAACTTGAGCTTTTGCTTAGCTCCTTTTCCATTCATTTTCCTAGATATTATACAGTGTTGTGGAGGACAGGTATGCCGTTACGCTCATCTTCTTCTTGTTGTCCTTTTATAAATTCGCCTTCCTCTTCCCCTCCTTTTTTCCACTTCTTCCTCTTCTTCTTAATTTTTCTTCTACTTCCACAACTTTTACTTCCTCTTTCTTCTGAAGCCTTTTTCTTCTTCACTGTTTTCTTCTTGCTCATTTTCTTTCTTCTTCTTCTTCTCCATTTTCTTGCACTTCTCTCTTGTTCTTCCTCATTCTTCTCCTTTTTTCTTCATCTTGTTCTCTTTTTATACCTTGGTTTCTACTACCTCAACACTTTATCGTGTTTTTTCCTGTTCCTATAATTGTTCATCCTTTAAGGCCATTTAGCTCGCTTTGATGCAGAGCCACCATAGTTTGTTTGTTTTTTGTTTTGTTGATTCACTAACTTATCCGTACTAGCTACCTCCATTTACCTCAGCCTTGGTAGTCCTTTTCCACTCCTACTATCGTTGCTTCCACTGAAGCTATCATCATCCTTACAAAGACCTTGACCTTTGATTTATTCCTCTAGCTTTGATTCTTATTGAGCCGTATCACGATTCTAGGCCCTTCATCGACTACCAAAACACGTTGATGATAAGACGTTAATTATAAGCTGTGAGGAAGACAAAACTGAAGTGAAGAACGCAGCGAAGTCTGGGTACCAAATCAACACTGCTGAATTTCTTTTGACAGGAATCCTTCGACAGAAGCTTGAGCCCGATCTGTATCTTTTCATTACATTTCATCTTTGTATGCTTGAAGGATATTGTTAAAACAGCAATACTGACTATATTAGGGGAAGAATATTATGAAAGAATGCTAAATGCTTAATGAAAGAATGTTATATCTAGGTTTTGTCCCAATTTAAATGCGCATTCAAACTTTTAAACAGTTTTATATTAGTAATTATCAACTTGCATAACCATGCATTTTTAGCTCTTTAACATATTTGTATAAATGCTTTCTTTAATTATGTCATGCTTTCAAAATACTTTAGAAATATAGAACAAGTTTAATCCTAATTTATAGGGTCATAATCTTTAATTGTTTAACAATGTAATTCCTTGTTACTACTTTATCGCTTGCGCCAGAACTCTTCAAACACTGTGCGATTAAATTTTAATCTGTTTGCCTTACCAAGACATCAAGTGACAGTTTTCTTGGTAATAGTGATCAAACTGCAACTCTCGTTCATCTACAATCGAGACCTGTCGGCTGTACGTGTTTTTATTGGAACAACTGTTGTTGATGCACTTTTCTTAAGAAATCGAATATTATAACTGGGCATTATCAATCTGTTTTATCCTCATCTGTATTCCTAAATTTCTTAACAAAACTGCAGATTCAAGTTGGATGTTGAGAGCGAAAGTGAAAAGAGAGGAAACAAACGCAATCATAGCAGATCCGAGCTTGAGACGTCGAAAAACACACCAAAACGACGGAAAAGGTAGAAAATCTTCTTTATTTGATTGTATCTATAATTCTCTCTTCATTATTTCAAAGATGTACGAAAAAGGGAAACAAACAGTTTACTCCATCCCCTCGCAAACATATTCATGCTAGTTATGAGCCCATAGACTTGTAAACGGGCGCGTTTTTTAACTTTCCTAAATGGCAAATCTCCTAATTTCGGTTATAAGCCAATATAATTTTTGCGGGGGAATAAGGTACAGAGTAAAATCAAACAGTCGTTATCTCCCCTTTAATACTATTCTTAATTTTCACATCTATAGTAAATCGCTGCAAAGAAGAACAAAGAAACTTTTCTTGAGAGCCCTTTAAATGTGACGAAATATGCAAGGCTCTTGATGTAACAGTTACCTTTTGAGAATTTTCCATTTTGATCAAATATCAATTGTTTTTGTAGCCTAAGTGTTGACAACTTTGAGCTAGCTACAATCCTCCAAAATAATCTATACTGCATATTTTTAAACAAGATCTGTCACAAGTTCTGTTTTTAATCCTACCAGTATCTCATATTTCGCTAGGTGAAGTACCTATGTTGACTTTGGCTGAATCTTAGACACAGTCCTAGATGTTGTCCTCGTCCAGTTCATTATGGGCTAGTTCTCAAAAGGAGATATTGCTTGTAAAAGGATGGTTAATCGACGAAGGTATTATGATGGCAGAGGAAACTCGAGAGTGCTCAGTATTGCGCCTTTATGGTAAACTTCAAATTGATAGAGAAACTAATGAGAAGAAACCGGTACAATGAGCTCGAACACGTGTTTTTGCAAAGACTCGGAAAGCTTCCATTAGGAAGATAAAGAACTGGGCAAGGCAGTAAATGGAAACATAAAAGGAGCCAAAGCGGAGAACCTGATTCATATTCTCATTCTCATGTAAATTAGATGCCTCATTGTGAGTTTGATCCGAAGAAATAATTTTTTGATTATCTACAAATTGCTAAATACCCATACAGTGCTTGAAGAAGTGTAATGTGTCCTTGGATGCTCAAAATCCTTGAAGAGCATCATGGTTCCTGCGGGGACAATATTGGCTGTGTTTAGGCCTCAATATGGGCTTTGACTTGTTCTACTAATCTTACCTCTCAGATTTCAATCTGCCCCTCCTTACCTTCCCACTAAATGTCCGATCAAATATGGTTTTTCCTATTTCAGATGGCTAGAAAAGTCACATGGCTAGAAAACTCAGTTTTTGCTGTGTTCTTCTAAAAAACACGAGTTAAAATTGATAAAAATGACATTGTAGTCGTTTTATTGTAGCAATGCGTGAATGCCAATAGATTCAAATTTTCATAAGATGGAAAATTTCATCATATTAAGCATTATTTGAATATTCTCAAAAAATTTATATTATTTGAATTCTTCATTGTTAACGCAATTTTTGAAAAGAGTCTGTTCAGCTTTGAAATTACTGTAAGGTATGTGTTTGTAGAGGTTTATTTTTTTATCTTGAATTCTATATTTCCTTGGTTCAACATCCTCCCATTTGGCTTCGTAGTATAGAAATGTATGAAATTGTTATTTTACTAATAGTAATATCGCTAATTTTCTTATCCCGGTACATACTCAACGGTTTGTTTCTGTTTTGTTGTCGACGTTGTAGGCTTTTGTGACCGTTCACTCAATTTCTTTCAGGTGCTAAATTTCAGACTTTCTTCTTGTTCAAAAGTCTGCCCTGTTTCCAGTGTTAATAATGATACCTTTTTGATGGACTGCTCCTCTCCTAAGTTTCTCGAAGGTGTTCAATTTGAAATTATTTATTACTCTATTTTCGCAAAAATGTCTCGATTGTCAAAGCCAAAGCCCGTTTGCCTTTTCTTGTCCGTTATTATTCAACTATAGATTGCCCGTAGCCTATCAATATATATTACTCATATCCAAGTATTTTGCAGAAATGTGTTATTATTTTATTCATTTCATTTTTTTTTAATTGAAGATATTTACAATAGTTTTCCGATCTAAATTCTTATCTATAAGAAAAACAGGTTTGATCAGCTCAGCATGCTGCCTAGGCCGTGACTGGCACTTATGTTTAGACCAAACTTGTTACTTTGAACCCTGTTGTTTTTGAGGTTGGCACCTTTACTTTATACAGTAGCGTAGCCAGCGTAGCTATCTTGCCTCCCCTCGCTACGCCACTGGCTTTATAATAAAGAAAAACAGAATATGGTTTTTATATCAAACTTCGTTTTCAAAAAAACTTTTGTCTTTTTCTTCCAAACATTGCTAAGTCATTTTCTTCCAAAACTAGCAGGGTCAAATCGAAATATGGATCGTTTAACACGAGTTGAAGCGTTATAACTTCCAACTGCTAGGATTCTTAGAAAAACCTTTCCACTGAATACTAGTCTGCAATTAAGCACCTGGGAGAAACATGCGTGATTATTTAACAGTGTATATATTTTAAAAGAGAAAGAGTTATGTTGAAATTTCCATAGTTTAGTAAATTACCCTTTGTAAATTAGTCTACAAATTCAATTGCATGTAGAGATCAAAAGCTACAACGAATCATTTCAATTATTCTCTTTGTAAATTTTCTGTGCGATTCGGGTCTAAGTAAAAGTCTGCAACAAAGCAGCGTTTCAGCAGACTTTGGGTGTAAACCGCACATTTCACCATCACTGACCAAATTAGACCTCATGTTGTAAGGTTTGTAACAATCTCTATTTCCAATATTCTGTTCTCACCGGTTTTCAAGGTTTTCAAAACGCATCCTTTCGGTGTTGGACTTAGCATGAAAGTGTTCTTGGAATGACTTGCAATAGAAGCATGTTTCGAGAAGGCAATAGCCACTTGCGATTTTTGTCTCAATCAATCTTCAAACATAAATTGTTGGGGATACGAACGGCCAAAGTTTAAAATGTAAACGAGACTTTTGAAAAATGTATTGATGGAACATGCGCAGTAAGGTTCGGGAATGCCAGCGTTTTGGAGGGAAAGTTTGTGAAACTTCTATCTCAACGCAAAGTGAACCGAGGAGCGATTCTAAGCGAGTTAGGCATCAATATTCAACAGACGAGCAAGGGAAAAAAGTTTCAATTGACCATACACTCTTAAAATTGTTCTCTATGCCAGGATGCTGTCAGTTTGCATTAGGCCTGTATCGCAGCTACGCGTAACAACCAGAATCGCAAATTACCATGAGGAAAAATCACTCCGTGGAAATCGGATGCACCTTGGTTGAAAATCCCATTGTTTTGTTTTTGAAAGCCCCTGGAAATCCGTTTGTTTTCTTGGAAATCTCGCACTTCAAATTCTGATGATAATGCCCCTTCTCCTTTATCTATTTTTATTTGTTTGAAACAACTGCTTTGCTGCAAATTGCATAGGAGCAAGAATCTTTGTGAACACGGTATCCAGATTGAAATTGAAATAACTTAAATTTTGTGCTTTAAAGGACCCTGAGTCCCACATACAGCTAATAACCTGATAAATTTTTTATACTGGGCAGGACTATTTGGAGTTGTTGCACAAAATTGTTGCTTATGTCTTTTTCTAAATAAACTCCTCATGTCAAGAAGCAAAGGTCTTATGTTCTTGCCAATGGCAAGTTCTTACAATTTGTTTAAAGGAAACGTCAATTTGGTTACTAGTTTTATGCAAAGTATGTCCATTAGGTAGTCTAAAGGAACCCAATGGTTGTTATTTGTAATAAAAGGGAAACCCCAGTTGATTGCCAATTGCACCAAGTACAAAGTAGGTATTTGGCACAATTTCAGAAACATATTTTGCTGTATCAATGAAAAAAACAAATGAACTTAGAAAGTTACCATTGGGTGCATGTCCACAACTGTCAGGATATATAGATCAAAGTATTTATAATAAATTGGATTTCCAACAGCAGTGTATATTTTGATTTTGTTGATTCAATGCATTCTTTTCCGATGATGATTTGATAAAACATTGATCATTCATCACTGCATAACATCCTTTTATAACTACAGCATGGACTGCACCATAACTACAGTTTGTGCAAGTAGTGTATTTTCAATAATACTCTACTACATTTCCTTTAGAACTATTTGCTGAATGGGGAGTAACACTACGGGCAGCACCCCTCCCCCTAATATAAATTTGTTCACCAACACTGTAACTCCAGTTCAAAGTATGAAAGACAGAAGGCTTCATTCTAATGCAGAAAGATAGAAGAGGAAGTCTGTCACTCTCTCTGTTATTTAGAAAGGCTGCATGCTTTAAGTAAGCAATTTTTATAAGTTCAGCAGTCAAAAGATAGTGCTTAAAATGCTATAGGTTACCTCATAAGAACCAATAAATTATGTTTCTATTACTTGAATTTTCCTTCACTTTCCCAAATAAATCAAGAACATATGGCATTCACTGAAGTTATCTGATTGACCATTTCTCATTTTTGCAGATGTATGTGCATGATTTAAAGGGAATGTTTGCTTAGCTGTGAATACCTTAAAGTGCCCTTAAGTTTCCCATTTTGATAACTAAAGTAATCTTTCACTGTTCTGTTCAGTGACATGCAAGTTAAAGTAAAGTTTTTAATTTGTAATTCAGACATTTTTGAATAAAAAAAATAACATTTGGTTGATCAAACCCCACCAAAAACTTTTTTATTCTAAGGGGTCATTATTTAAGACAGGCAAAGGGATTTCTTATGATGAACAAGACATATTTTCAGAATTCTGGTAATGTCAATGTTACAGTACCACTTCCATTTTTGGAAGTGACAAATAACATCAAAAATATGACTCAAATTAGACCAGTCTATGATATGTTCAAATGAGTAAGGTTTCAGTAAACAGCATCAGTTCTGCCCCTGCCTTTTTCCTTGCCAGTTGTTTTAAATCAGCATATTTCAAACAACCAAGAACACTATGCAAATTTGAAATTATTTCAGAGTTTAGATAATAAACTAAACTTGCTAATTTGTGCGTCAGCGACAGAAATAAGGGGGAGGGATAAATCTAGAAATGAAGAGTGTGAATACTTTGCCTTTCTTTACAATCAAAGACTTACGGGTGTGGGGGTAAATCTGGATAACTCTGCTGCAAGCAGGGGGTATTACAGGGCCTCTGACGAAGGGGGCCATGGGGGGGTGCCATACCCCCACTAATGAGCGAGACAATATAACTTTTTTAAAAAATTTTGTTATGATTGTTAAAATCTCCCTTGCCCCCCCAAACTTTCCAACCAGCGTCGGAGCCCATGCGTTATCTAGTTTCCTACGGATTTGTTGGTCGTAATTGAGCTTAGAGGCTTATATAACCGAAAATATTAATATTAAAGCTTTGGTTGACATTGAAGCTCTGCTCAATGATGCAATTTCATTTATGTTGTTAGGCCCAGACGAAAAATATTTTTCCGTTCAAGATTGTGTATAGCCAACATAGTTCCCAAATTTACAGTGATAATACCCGATGTCCTTTTTATTCGATTCACAGTCCTCACTATAACAAGATATCTTGATAGATAAACATGACGAAACAATTCTGCACCCGGAACCCCGCCATGATAATTCCTTCGGTTCATAATAAATCCAGCTACAAACACAAGACTAATTTCCTGTGTGCTGTAGCCTTATTTTGCTTAGAGGGCCACTCCATCTAGGCCTCTGCAAGAAAGGTACTTTATAAACAACAACAGAATGATAAACCAGTTTTATCCAAGCGAGTGAAGCTGCGAGAGCGAGATATGAAACCAGTATTTCGCGGCAAAATGGAAGCGACTGCGCATGCTCTATTAATACACTTTTCTCTGATTGGATTTAAACTTTGAGCGACAAACAAAAGGAAAGACAATAGCCGTTTCAGCTCGTATCCCCAACAATAAACCTCTGCTGCGTCGAGTTGTTAGAGTAGCTAGCAAATTATGATATCATTAGAGGGCCCTTTTCAAAACTGTTTACCTACTTTTAGTTCCAGGGGTATTAGCATATACAGCCTCTTGAGCAGGGCCGTAAATCTGTCATGTCAATTGGGGGGGTCAGCAGAGCAAATTAATATAAAGTGTCCAGTGGGTCATGGCACCACCAAGCAATTTACGGTATGGTTTTTGGAAACTGCTTGAGCGGCAAACGACATAAAAACAAAAAGAAAGATTATTAGATTTACTAAGGTTTTTCAGCTCTATAGAAGGTATTTACAGATTTTCTTAGCACGTTGACTTTTTTATAATTAAGTTGATAACATTTTTCAAAGACAGCTTGAGGAAATTGAACCCGCGGAGGTTAAAAATCGCGCTTAGTGATGTAGGAGGACCCACGGGGTGGGGCCGACGGGAAAGAAAATTTTCTAAATCATACCTTCTAAATAGCTAAAAAAGCATCTCCCAGACAAAGTTAACAAAATACTATACCGTTCAGGATAGATAAATCGACGTTTCTCAGAAGAAGACTAATTATTGTTCTGGGAGAAATTGGGAAGGGGAAAAGTCATGCTTAAACACTAGTGACAGACGTCGGGGAAAGAAAGAGGTGTTTTCTATTCGAGAGCAATCGATTTTTTCCTGAAACGAATAAGGATGTATCTAAGAACATATTAGGGCTCAAAACGAAAATTTTCTTGAAAAAAAGAGGCTGAGCAAAAATTATTGCATTCTAATAATAAAGAGTGTAGTCATTGCTTCTCTCTATATTACATGCAAAAGTACTTCTTTATTCATTGACGTGGTACTTTTACACAAATTAATTTTACTTCTTTCCCTTTTTGTCTTTTGGCCTTGTTCCTAGCTACAGTTAAAAGCAAAACTCAGAATTTCATTTTTTGTGTCTATGCTATTATCATGTCACTAAATGTGCAGTTAAAATTAAGGAGCTATTATGGAGGTCTTGGTACCGCAATTCGACTAATAGAGGTTCAAAAATTTGGAACTTTAGGACCTAGACTTTGAGTTAGGATTTTTATAAAAAGGCGTGTAATGAAAATATATGTACTGTGGGTTTGTGAAAATATGTGTAAACGATCCTTTTCTTACATGTTTTTGAGATTTATTAAAGGGGTGGTATTTGGGGCTAATCCCCCACATGGGCATCATCACTGACTCGACACCACTCTGCAAACACAAATAACTGCCATCAACAATAGTCAACTTGACACCATGACATAGAGTGGCTGAGGTTTGTTGCAAGAACACATAAAAACCTAGTTTGGTTTTAATCTAATCCAGTTACCAGGGATTCCTTTCTTTAAAAGAAAATGATGATAATATCTCAAAAAAGTCGTTTTGCTAAAGATTTTTGGGGGGTCTAGTCCCCCCGTCCCCCCGGGATTTACGGCCCTGCTCTTGAGACTCTTGGCTAATAAAATCACTTAGCATTAAAGTAATGATTAGAGATGTCATTGATTGGTGACATAGACTTATGACGTTGATCACCGGGCGTGGCCACTAGGCATGGCCACTGGGCATATTTGAAATTGTGGAAAGTCCAGCACGTCCAGTAGCGTAGCCAGTGTTGTAAGATTAGGAGGACAATAGCGAGTTAATCGAGGGAAAATGGGGTCCACACCCTTTAGAACGCTAGGAAACCACTTTTTTAAAGAGATTTTGCCATAGGGGAGGGGGCATCCGCTCCATCTTGCTTCCCCCGACTATGCCAATGAGCAGGTTCAATTGCTGGGGGCACTAGCCGTTCTTCCTCCCATATTTACAGACTTTTGATGATAGTCCAGCTCTTCAGGCTTAACCAGTGGAGACATCCTTCCTATCTTCTTTCTTTATGAAGATTCAAGAAAGATAAACATTAATTTTAAGAATAGCTTTTCATAGAATAATTTGGCTCAGGGATCATCTATCAATAACTCTGATATCTTCTAAATTTCTTGAAGAAGTTCCCCTTAATCTAAACCATTAAATTTTCTTGTCCTTTGAAGAACAGAGAATATAACGAATCAGTAACATGGGTGTTGAACCCAGAAATTTTTTTTGCTAGTAAATGCTACAAAAGATCGGTGTTGAAGTTGCCAAGCAACTTGTGGCCAAGTAATCTAAAAAATTTAGATTAACAAAAGAATAATGTCTGTTGCCAAGAGATCCCGTCAGACGTATGACGTAATTGCTTTGAAACGGAGGTCACAAATTGTTTTACATAGAGTATATGAGCTTCCACAACATCATTCGCATGGAAGAAAGACAAATTTCATACCGAAGGTGACGGGACTTTGTGCCTCCAGCGCATTAAAAATGGATTTCTTCTCAAGATAGATAACCATAAAATGCAGCTTTATATGCAGTTGTATTTTAACCATAAGCATGGGAAACAAAAGCTCTATTTTTCGCTCAAATAAAGTCAGAAATGCGAGAGCAAGGACAACCGATTCAGAGAACGAAGCCATAGGCCATGACAGATTTCCTAGTGATCATGAAGTTAGAGTTCCTGTCGACTATCCTTCAAAAGCCAGGAGACCACTATCAATATCACTGAAATCGATCGGATCGTTTCGTATACGAAAGAACAGAGGAACAAGCATACGAAAAACCACTAGTTTGCAATCTGCAGTCTCAGTTCGTATGGATCCGGAAACTGAGAAATTGAGAAAAGATTTTGATCAATATAAATCGGAAAAGGAATCCGAAATCGGTATGTTAACAAAACAATGTGAAATGACAATGAGCGAGAACCGAAGGCTTCGAGGGGAATTGAAGATGCTGCAAACAACATGCACGAAGCTCAAGCGTGAGAGGGACAGAGCTCTAGTTGCAGAAAGGGATGCTTTGGAACGTTCTTCAGCAATTGAAACAGGTAAATAGTATGATAGCAAAAAGTTTGAAAGCTAAAACTATATACATCATAACATTTAACACTATGCAATTCTGATTAGAATGTAGGTATGATTAAAATTGTAGCAGACTTGTGAAGATGATATTGTTTAAAGACCAATGTAGCAACATCACTCCTATCTTTCTTCTATAAGGGATTCTTGCAGCAACATAAACATGATTTAAATTTCAGTTAACCGATTGAAGTGGTGTTTTTAGCATGGGATAATTGTGTGTTATAAACAGTCTTTTGTACCATTTTTTAGCCATTTTGTGATTTTTTAACATAATAGGCATTATTCTATCTTATTCAAATTGTTGAAGTATTTTTCTATGTATCTTTTAAAGGTTCTATCAATATGAATGACATTGTGACTTTCTAATCTCATTTTTTGAGCAGTTATCACTGAAAAGTAATGCTGCCCGAATAATTTGTCTTATAATATAAATATGCAGCCTGGCCATAAGACTTTTAACAGGGGAGCAGTAAACAGCTCTCCTAGTAGTATTCAGGTGAGCTATAAGAATAGAAACAAAGGAAAAATTGATTTCAAGGAGAGCAATGCTTTTTAGAGCAATTTAGGAGAGCAATCTCTAGCTCCCCTCTAGCGTTTGAGGAGAGCCTGGAGGGGAGCAAGAGCTATGGCTCCTTAAATGGCCAAGCCTGAAAATGATGTCTTCATAAAAAAACTGTTGACATCAATGTTGACTGTAGGAGTCCCCCCCCCCCCTGGTAGATTTTTTATAACGTGTTGGCATTAGAATTGTGACAATTTTTGTTGTTTTCATTTTAAGAAAGCTTGTTATTTAGTAATATGTGAATAATCTTTAGCAAGAAAGGGATTTATCTCAGAATCTTGTTTCATTCTTAGAAAGGGACAAGGTCCAGCGGCAATTCAAGTTGTTCAGAGACACAAAAGCCAATGAGCTTCAAACTTTATTAAAGGAGAAATGTCATCTTGAGACCCGGTTAATGAAGTATGTAAATATCCATGAAACAGAGACTGAAAGCAATCCAGTGGGGCATGAATTTTTTGGTGAAGGTGGAGAGATCTTGGGCAATGTAAATGATATAGCCAATGCTGTTGCTGCATTCGACATGGAGTCAACTGCTGGTGCAAGTAATCCATTGGTGTTCAAGGGTGTAGAACATAGTCATTTTGGAAGTGAAAATCAAGAACCATATACCAATATTAGAAAAGGTTTGCCTAATACTCTTATTTATGAACATATTTTCTTAGAGATAAGAAACATAGTTAATGGCTTTTATTTTCAGAAAATTCAAATAAGTAATATTGCAGATAATTTTTTTCATTGTAAGGGGCACCAGAAATTTTCCAGCTCTGAAAATGTGACCCTTTCCTGGCAAAATTCTCTTTATGCTCACTGCTAAGATTTAAATGTAGCTATCTTCAGTTCAAAAGAATCAACCAAGTTTGATATGTTTTCCTTGGTGCCAAAGTTGTTAAAACTTTAAAGCATATTTTCTGTTTTGTTTTTGTCGATTATTGTTTTCTGTCAAAATTTCTTCAAGAAGAACCAAAAGAGTGACCTTTTAGATCGATATTCCATTTGATTTCTATCTTGCACAACCTTTCTTTGATGTTTATATTTGAAAAAAATTGTCCCAAAAATACATCATCTTTGATTGCATTTTTCAGGAGACTGGGATTCAGTTGTTCAAAATTTGGTAAAGTCATTAAATGCAAGCATCATGAGCATTCCACTGAACAATGTATACAGAGTTTACATTGCGTCTAGTGATGATCTGGTCAGTGAAGTAGATCTGCTCGTAGAGGTAATATTTTTTTTCTATATTTTTTTACAAAGAGTAAAGTTTTCTAAAGCAGTCAAAAGTTATAAAATTTAATTTGGTAATCTTTCTCTTAATAAAAAATTCCTTGGCTAAAATGACCAAAACTGCAATGAACTATTGCTGAACTTTTGAACTGATGTCTTCTTGTATAACATAAATCTTGTTAAGACTCAAGCAACCTATAGAATTAAAGGTTGTAAAACATGTCACAAAAAGCAAAATAACTGAAATGGCTTGTTAGAAAAGAATGAAATGGGGCCTCTAGACCTTTCAGGATAACCCCACTATGGAATCCTTGCTTTCAACCAGGCATGTATGAACAATAAATATTGATGGCAAAAATTTGAAATACAGTTGGTGGGACAATCCACCTATTGACCCGATGGATGTCCCACAACCCCAGAAGGTTTTTTATGATGCCCATGCATTAGAATTTTCATTTTTGTTTTGAGAGTAAATAAACAATGCGTGTTAAAGGTTTTGTATAATTTTTTTTTGTTCAAAAAACTGGTAATAGGGGCTATTTCTTTTGAACATCAGCAATTAAATTTATATTGATTTCTGCTGAGTACAGTACACTACAGTTTAGAGATTAAGCTTTGCTTTTTATTTTTGGTCTACAGTGATGACCATCCTATGAATTTAGTGGGTGTATACTTTAGTGCCTTTTTTAAGTTTACTAACCATTTGGGAAGACATCTACCATTCCAACCCCTGAGACATTTCTTTATTAAAGGCAATAGACTATTGATCCTTTTTTAAAAGAGCAAAAGTTTGTCTCCCAGTTAATATCTTGTATAAAAGACTACCAGATACTTGTGAATAATAATGTCCTTGTTGTTCTGCCAGCAACATTACCCAAAACTGATGCAACAATGTGAGTTTGAGGGGCGATTTCTTTTGATGCAAAATATTTCAAACAGCGCATGGGTCAAAGCAACAGAGAAGGTGAGCTTGTTTGTGATTCCTTTTAAATCCACATGTTGCAAAAAATTGCCTACAGATATTAAGTAAATAGAAATATATCTAAAACTTGCAGGAACAGCACAAATTGATAAAGAACAGTCCGGTTCTGGCAAGTAGGAATATCTAATGAAATTAAAAAGCTGTTTGATAGACTAGATAAACGAGGATTATCAATGAAGCGTAATATGCTCAAACTTACAGGGATCTTCTAGAATAAATTGTCATGTAATGAAGAAAAGTTCCTGTTTTCTGCAGACAAGGAAGGTTTTCAACAAGCTCTGAACATGCTTTTTATCAAAGAACAATTGCTACTCAGTGTTGTTGGATATTTCGTATAGTGTGTTGTTATTATCACTTTAAAGTGATTAGTTAAAGCTTTTGTACAAAGTATTATGATCAGAAGATCACAATCTAGTATGGGTTCTTGTCTACTTCCAGTATCATGTTTTTCGGTAGGGCTCGTTCTATTAGTGTTTTTCATTTGGTGGTGACCTAGATAACAGCCTTTGAAACACATTCATGTACTGCTTCATCAGTTTGCCTTGTATGTTTATGCTATCCAAATGTTGGTTGAAAACATGGCAAAATACTTTGATCTGTGTCTATCGTTTTTGCTGATCATGATTGTTTTCATTCAGTTTCCCTATTTGCTCCCTTTCCCCAGTATATAATGCAATTTGAGATAATCCCATGTATTCTACGAGTTTGCATACAGCATTATCATCATCATGCATTATTGTTCAAAATTGAAGTCATGCAATCTTTTGGTATCCAGCTACTTAGCATAAAAGCACCAAAACTTCAAGAGCATACATCTGCTGTGAATCATTACAAATGTGTTTATCTTTATTTCTAAGACAACCAACCCTTTTGAGTTCCAATTTGTTACTTTTTTAATATCAGACCTTTTTCCAGGATTTGAATGAAAGTCTTTGCAACAGGAATAAGCTTGTTGAAGAGTCAGATGTATTCATTTGCTTCCTGGGTACAGAAATAAGCGAGTATGTATCTTACTTACACCTTTGTGGCGCTACGTAAAATGCTGCCCTTTGTATATTCCCAGGTGAAAACTGAAGGACAAGGGTAATTTATGCACCGAAAGCTCACTCTGGCATTTTCTTAGGAGTGCATTGTAGAAAGAAACACTGCAATATGTCACAAATAAATTAGAAAACTGCAAAGTTAAGAAACAACTATTTGTAAAATTTCTATTTTTGTATCATGTTTGGCTTTATAATAGAATTTTAATGTGAACTATCGACTCTCAAGCTTTGTCTTCCAATGCGATAAAAAGTTCCATTGCCAAATTGAGCATCCATTTGTCTGTGCTTTCTAAAATTCATCATTGGTGTTTGCTTAGATAATACCCTTGGTGCTATGGCTAGCGATGTATCCTATATGGCTGGTTCAAGTATGATTTCCAGAATTATTAGAATCATGCTATGGATACTATATATGTAAATCACAAAAACGAGTTATAACTGATTCATTCGTATTGTCATAACCTAATTCTTATGTGGCTTATTTCATTCATAAGCATCACTGTAGAAGATATCAGAGTTGGTATGAAGCGAAAAACCGGTATCAAATACAACATATTCTGTGTCAAAGGCGATGAAAATACCAGGTGAGGCAGATTCACAAATTTTAGAAACCTTTTGCCCTACAATCACCGGCACAAGGTGATAAGTTTTGCACGTTCTTCAGCAGAATTTTTATATTTTTATTATAAAGCTTCACTCATTGTTATAGTTATTAATTCTACCTGGCCTGTGTTAATGCAGGATTGAGGCTACGTGCAATAATAGAAAACTTGATTTTGTAGAAGATTCAGTCATTGGATTGAAATGTGTATTATAGCATAGTGCCCTGATGGTTCATTCTTAGTTACTATCATGTGACAACCTTTCTGCATTATTCTTTGTCTGCGGCCTTTTATTTGTGCTTTACACGCAGTGTGATGGCAGTAGAAACTGTGTATCACTTTGCAAACAGATCAGTTTTGAATCAGATGGGGGATACAATGTGCGCTTGCCAGGTACTGCGCAACTGAAGTAAAATCACTCCTCGGTATATTGTATCCGGTATTTTGTATCTGGTATTTTGCAGCCGGTATCTTGCCTTGGTAGTCTTCAAATGGAAATTCCTATAGCTGAAAATGTGATTTCATTGGTCACTCGAAGTCGAAAATTGAATTTGAGGCTCGATCCAACAGATTATCAAATTCGATAATCGAGTGTTAAAATCGCACTCTTTTCTTATAAATGCAAATGAGTTTAGCGCGGCAAAAGTGCAGCCTTATCACCTAAGCCCCAAAATACATAGCAGATTGTTAAAGCGTTGAAGAGAATTAAAGACAGATGTTTTAAAAAGTTGATGAAAACGATATACAGTACTTATGTTGGGCTGCATAACGTACGCAACTAGAATTGAATTTTAGGGCTGAAATAAATGCCCGATCTTTCCCCTTTACTCTTAATTCCCTTACTGACATATTTCGGTATCTTCCTGTTTAAAAACATCTTTAGATAACTTTTCAGAGTTCTCGGGTAAATAAGTAAGGCTTGTTTCTTTACGAATAGCGTCCAATAGACTGTCTAATAATTCGAGAGTTTATTTGTTCTAAGTTTCTTAATTAACAGTTCCTGAGAATGAAATTTGTTATAGTCAAATCATTTTGAATGGTTTGAGCCATTATTATCTAGCCAATCAGAAGCCCTAATTTGAGTGTCTTTGTTGTACCAGTGGCCTGAACTGTGGGTATTTCAATAGATTTTGGGTATCACCATTTTATTAGCGAAAAAAGTGTTCTTTCGCGAAAATTTATTTAAAGTCCGCGGAAATTCGTATACACCGTTGAATAAGACAAATATCTAATAAAGCGACTTTATCTAATTAAGCCACTAGTTTGATGTAGAGTTAAGCTCAAAAAATGGTCCAATTTACTTACTTGGCTTTAAGTGTCCAGCAAAGTGTACCATGGGAGGTGACTAGCCAAAATATATTCAGTTGCAGAAGCAGATCGGCAAAATCTAAGCGAGTGTTTAAAAACAGATATATGCATTATGTTTTTAGGCCTCTCTGTCACTTTCTGTCTTTTCAACGTTTGTTTGGACTTGACTTTTTTTCTAATTTCAATTTAACGCTGTGTAACAAATTTGTTGCTGCGTGTTTCATGAAATAGCGAATCGAACCAATGGCAAATGGAATAAATCTCATATTTTTCTTCTAGTGACGTGGGAGCATATCTTGGCAATGAATTATGGGAAAATATTATTTCAAATAACAGAACTACGGTAAGATTCCTTGTTCTCTTCACTTGAAATGTACTCGATAGACATGGATAAACATTTTAGAATTTACTTGCTGTAGCTTTTTTTAGTTTGCCTACTAAACGTTTTGCAGCAGTGCCGCCTTGTGTTTCGTAGCTGCGCAATTATTTTTGTATCACTTTTGTAATTCCTTAAAGAGACTGTCGAGTCTCTAATAGTCGTGTGTTCTTCTCTTCCGAAATACTTTTGTACCCTGAATGTAGGTTTTTATTTCGTTGATTGTTTTCTTAAATAAGAACTTAAGCGTAACAGCCACGAATAACAGAATAATGTGTGACAAAGATTACTGTCTACTGTTCTATCGTATGGTATTCGATGCTGCAGATTATTCATTATATTCTTCTAAAATTTACAGGAACAGAAAATTAATTACAAAACGATACCAGCAGGAAGTGTGGAAAAACATAACAACCCTGCGGCAATAACATTTAAAGGCATCGAGTCATGATAAAATGGATTGGGTATACCCTAAGTGCCAAAATCCGCTGAGTCATGGTTTTCATGACTGCGATGCTATTGGTTGACCTGGAACTGGTCACATGAACTCACCTCGTACTGATTGACAAAACAATTTCTATCAATAGCAAGTTGTTAACAACGAATGCAATTATCACATGAAACAGCAGCGATTACGCTTAAACCAAATGACCCCCTATAGAGATGGCCTATTTACCATGACTCAATGCCTTTAACATAGAACAGTTATTGCAAAAAAATAAATAGAAAAGAAGGACAATGTTACACGAGAGATAGATATATACACTTTTATGTTTACAATCTCCATTGAGAATGGAGATAGTATAAAAGAGATAACAATTTTTACAAACATGCCTTGTTGAAAAGTGCAAAGTTGGTGCTTCTCTGCCCCTCTGCTTCTTGGCAGCCTTTAATTCTTTTCAATCGTTGCACTTGAAATGATATACATTTTAAAGTCATTAAAAATCACAGATAGGCTTCTGTGAAGCAGTAGCTGTTAAAAGTAAAAATTGTAAAGTAAAAGTTGTTAAGTAAAAGTTTCCATGCTTTTAAGTTAATTTTTAGGGAGGCGTAAGGGAAACTATCTTTTAATCGTGTATCTTGACGAAAAGGCTCTCCATTTGCCCTGATTATGATGTTAATACAATCTTGACAAATTTTAGGTGATATATTGCAATACTGACGACGGTATCATGGCTGCAAAGGCATTTGAATCAGTAGATCATATAATTAAGAGAGTAAGTATTCTCAAGCATCTCTTTGACACAGCTCTGGTATGTTAACTCCTGACATTTCTTCGCATTCTTTTAAGCAGTAAATGTTTTTGAGAACTTTTTTTTAACAAGTTCATTTACCTCTATGAATTAAATTTTCAAGAAACATTCGAATGAAGGTTGTCATTCTGACATTTTCTTAATACAATCAAGTTCTTTCTAATATAATTCAGGTATTTTCTTCCATCAAGACCGAGGTCGTGCAGAATAGCTTGAATTAAATGAGTGGAGGGGATTCGCCCGAATTTATCCTACAACAGTGCTTTCTTTTTCACATGGGGCTAGATGGCTTCTGCGATCTGCAAAATTTGATGTTTTACGCAAAAAAACCATAGACAAATTCTTAGTAAAATTTCTCGTGTTTCCTAACAGAAAGGCTAAACGATGAGGAAACTATTCTTTATCCCTTATTCAAAGCCAAAATACTTGCAAATGACATACTAATAAACAAAATTGATTTATTTTTAGTTTTGTATCACAGAAAAATAAGCTAAATTCTAATATTTGAGTGACTTTTGGATGCAAATTTTATTTGATTAGGTCTAACGTGAGTTAGTTTATTTGGACTTCTAAATAATGACAGTGATTTGATGAGTTTTAATATACTAAATAATATGTTTCTAATTTTTATCGTAAAAAATATGTTAAATTTTCTTGATCTTCTTGTCCTTTTTGTCTTTGGTATTTTTTGATAATATAGCTTAAATCTTTTAATAGTTTTTAAAGGAGCAACCAGATCATAGCATGGGAATGTCTTCAAAGTCAGAAGAAGTCGACTGTTGCCCCGGATTTGGATGGGATATCTATGGAGATTTTGAGCAGCGTGAAGCGTTGAAGTATCACGCGAATGAGAGCGCCAATGCCCCAAGGCTTCAACAGGTATTGCTTCCCAACATGAACATTAAGTACTCCAAGATTGCAGGAAAATGTGAATCAAATATAACATAATCTATCGTCATCATGTAATATGGATCACAATTTTGTATTGTATGGATGACGTTTTTCAGATTGCATTTTCGCTTTCTCTTCTTTTCAGTACTATGTCAAAAGACAAACTGTTAAAAATCCCAACAAAAGTTATGTTACGATTTACAAAGTTTTAAGATTATAGATTTCTAGGACTCTATTAGAACTTTCAAATTTATAATTTCACCATTTGATCTTCTTGCCAAAGCCTAAAAGGTTGCTCGTTTTTTCGCTGACAAAAAATATAATTTGTGCCGGACATCCTATGAATTTTATTTTTTGACAATTGTGCTTTTTGTTGATAATTATCAGAAGCCAACCCATCCCTCATTTGGTTCTTTTGACGAAATTCCTTCTTATTTCAGTACTTTGATCAGCTGAACGAGCATGTCACTTTTGATGGTCCTGTCCAACCGTTGCTGGTGACTGGCCCTAGTGGATCTGGCAAATCCTTCCTGTTATCAAGATGGTAAAATTTCTCTAACTTGTGTTATCTTTTCCAAGAAATTTGCACTTTTGATTCCAAGAAATCTACTTAAGCATTTCAAAGACACTATAATTGAATTTCCAAGAAATCTATTACACCATTATATGTGTTAATTTTATGTGCTTTTTACGTGACAGGATTCAAGCACAGCAAGTGGAAATGAGTGGAGCGTGCTTATTGTACCATTTTGTCGGATCTCCGTCTACATTCAGTGCAGATCTCATACAAATCATGCGGCGTTTTACTCTGCAGGTCAGTAATTCAACTTATGTACTGTCAGCATAAACTGGATTTATTTTGTATCGTATACTGGATTGGTCTTCTCCCACACGTCAGTGAAGCGATTCAGCACGTCTTGTATCGCTTTGGTGCAGTAAAGATCGTTTTAAAAAGAATAGATCCCCCTTGTCCAACACTTTAATTTGAAAGTCTCCCGATAACTCGAACGTTTGCTATCTCGAACCGTTTCACTGGTCCTTTGGATGTTCGAGTTATCGGGAGTCCGCTTTATATATGTATAATCGTTTGTTATTGCAAAAGAGAGTCTGTGTGCGATTTCCATATTGTTTTGCCCGGTTGATAAACTTGATAAGTTTGAATTCTTTCAAACAGCTGCTACAGCAACTACCATCCACTTGCAATCCATCAAAACTGGATGAAGATTTTCCCAAGTTCCTGGATCGAGCCATTTCTCGATATCCGAATGGTATCACTTTGGTCATTGATAATGCTGATAATCTTCAGGTAATCTTCTATTTCTTATCCATTTGCATCAAAAACCGAAAACCTACTTTAAAGGCATCTAGTATGGCAAACAGGTGTTCTCTGTGGGAACACCCGCTTTTAAAGTGATATCTATCGTTTCATATGACCAAAGGCAGTCATTGCATGTCAACAAGATCAGTTCGAGGTAGCTTCATATGATCATTTTCAGGCCTACCGTAACTGTTGCCCCACAAAGGTTGTAGCTTTAAGGAGGTACGGGCTCAATGGCTATGTGCAAGTAAACATCAACTATTGGATGGCATGTCAGGGACCCAGGGACCTAAAGGGACCAGGGAACTTTCACCCAAAGTGAGAAGAGTCGCCAGCTCTCTGTAATTCCAGTCGTAGAAATCCTGAGGTGTGGTCATATTGAGAGGAAGGGCCAATATATTGTCAGTGTCCTAAAACTACCTCCGGAAGCTAGGTAGCAAATTACAATACAGTGATGTCTTATCGATTTCGGCACAACTCACATTGTCGCTAGGGGGTTATTAGAAAAAGGATCTTAACGAATTGAGCTACCCTAAATTGCAAGTTTGCATCTGGAAAAGTCATCTTTTTGTATTAATTACACTATAATTTTGTTCATTTCATGTTTTAAAAATGATCATCTTTCAAAATTATCATCATCCGATTCTTTCAACGAGACAATTGGACAATAGTTTTTTTTCATTTAAACGATAACACGCTCTCAAGGATATCAGTTTTAGCAGAAGGCTTATGCTTATAACGGATCCTAATAAGTTTGGCGAAATATATGAAAAATATCCTTTTTTGATACTTTATACTGCAACATTTAGAGATAGCTGCAACAGTTCTAAGCTTGATGCTATGAAGCTTAATATGACGAACTTAAAAATGATATTTTTCATATATTTTACATTGCTTCAATCTTTATACTGGATTTTGACCACATTCTATGCAGATATTTGCAACATTAAACCTTTCATTTCACGAAATATTCTCTTTTTCATCAGATTTTTTATTGCATTGTTTTGCAAAAGTTGCTGCAAACATTCCCAATTTTGATGCATAAGGTTGAGCTAACCCAGTTTCGCTTTCTTCTAGGGTTTGAATATGTTCATGAAATGGGTTCTCGACCCCCTGCCAGTTGGCTGTCGTGTTGTGATTTCTGTTGGCACTGACGATTACCCAAGGGAGTGGAGGTGAGTTTTCTCTCTTGTCATTAACAATACTTTTTTCAGTTGATACGATATTTTCCTTCTTGATTTTTTGTTCTGCTTTGTCAACTAAACCAAGTCGCTTGTGACTGCCTCTAGCGTCCTCTTTCGGTCAATGTTTCATAGTACGATCGTTTAATTTGATAATACCTCAAAAGTCTTCAAAACATTTTCCATTACTGCTCTTAAGTTTTCTAAATCTTCTCAAGTTTTTTACCATCGTCTAAATGAGATTGAGTAAAATAAATTTCTGACTTGATCATGAATTTCAATAACTGACAAGTTGTTAGTTGTATTCCTATTTCAAAAATCAATTGAAATTTTGTATTTTGTCTGTCAACGAACATTGCCTCCTAAGCCATTTTTCCTTAACAAGGCACTATCTTTTACAAGGCATTGTTTGTTATTTCAGATCGTTGCCAAAGCTAGAGATGAAGCCCTTTGAAGAAGAGGAAACGAAAGACATTTTACAATCGCTGTGGATGAACGAGAAGATAGCATTGTCACCTGACTTGGTATGTTTGATGAATTCTTTGACTTTGTTAGTATCCTTAGATTCTTTCGTGTTAAGAATTGAGCTGCTCATGAAGGAAACGAATCAATTTCTTCAAACCTCATCGATAAATTCACCATAAACTTTTATTACTACGTCGTTCCACATGGCCCATTGCCAGTGCTAACTGAAAGATAGACAATCATTAGCTTCTTTAGCGAATTAAAGTGACTAACCAATCAAATTGCTTATAATACTAATCGCTAGATTAATGTGTTAGCGATATATGCATGTGTTTCCCCATGCAACTAAATTTTAGCAATCACGTGTAGAACATTTGTCCTGTACTATATCAACAACGGTGCATGATAAAACGTCACAATTATATTAACACAAATACGCTTACAATGTAAACAATATACGATCGCAGAAATTCTGCGTAGGACTGCGGGATTTCCCAACAGTGTGTCTCTTATCCCGAGTAGCTCATTGTGTTTACTACAGGTTTTGTCCATCTTCTACTATTATAGCCCCTGACATCTCCCACAACATATGCAGAATCAATTCGTGAGACACTAACTCCCCTCTGGCTGTGGATAATTAGGCTTTATCCTATGGCCTCTGCTAGTTCTTTACTTTGAGGACCTAGCAGGAAATAAGTTCGAGCCACGTAAGATTAAATAACTAGGAAATTTCAGTTCAGCAAATTTTTGTTTTTCACTAGATGAATAACATTCAAAACTCATTTAAAAAAGATGCAGTGGAGAACCCTCTCTTCCTTACCATAACTTGCAAAATTCTCTCGAGGTGAGCTTTTAAATCATATTATATTCAGCTATTTTAAGCCGGTTCGGTTACGTAAGTGCCCGCATTTTAGTTTCGACATAGTAGATGGCTTTGAAAAAAGCAAACATTTTACAACATACTTAAAGCTTTTTCGTCTGACACTCCTCAGAGCATAAAACGTCAGAATAGGTTCCGAAAAAACACGATGGAAAAATATATACCCAGTTGTGGATCGACATAGTAGTTTAAAGGCGCTTTGTCCCGAAGAATTTCAGTGGTAACTTGAATTTCCATTGGCTGTTGTCACAATTGGCTATTGTTACATTATCCAATCAGCAGCGTGGGCTAATTTCAAATGATTCTTCAATCACAATCTTGATGTGGAGCCTATTGTTAACTTAAAACAGTTGACTGATAGGACATATGAGTAGCCCAGTATATGGTTATGGACTTATGCTGTTTGCTTGGGCTGTATTTTTTTTGTGTGCAACCTTTGCTCAAAGCATATTTGGCTACTCATAGGCCTTTAATATGAGTAGCTCAATACAAAATAGTGTCTTTTTCAAGTCTTGTGAGTGAAAAAAGCAAGTCTTCTACCAAAATAGTTCGCTGTCATCATTATAAAATGTTTTACCAAATTTTTGCACATTTTATAATTGGAGTAAAAAAGCACAGTGGATATTTTCTGACCGCAGTATACAGTATATTGCCGTGGTTTCAGGCAACTTTTTTTAAGGTGTGATAATCGTTACATGCTGGTCATTACATTAAAGATGTAAGACGTGAAAGATTGTTTCCCTTTTTTGTCTGCAAATTTGTTATTGATTTTAGAAATATCCAAGTTTTTTCTTTTGTTTTGCAGATGTAAATCATATCAAGAAATAAGCAGTGAAATTGCGAAATTCCAGAAATTCTCGGTTCGTTTAATTTTGACAATTTTTTTCTTGCTGATGAAAAACTGCTTTTAAATGACATATAACTGGCCACATTTCTTTGACCCGTATCTATACCAAATAAGGCCAATAAAGGGACGTAATATTTTACTTTAAAGGTGCATATGGGTTATTACATGATGTTTATCAGTACTGTATGATAGATTAATTTAATATTAATTCATGATAGATTATGTTATTGGGGGCACCATTTTTTTTGAAAATGAGGAACACAAGGAAATTGTTCATCAGAAGCAAACGATTTTCATAATATTATTGTTGGGTGAAGGAGGGGGGCAAAAAGATAGTAGCTTTGGGCGTGAGTTGTTAACTAAAAGATGTGTTTTGATGCTTGACATTGAAGTTGTATGGCTAAAGTGAAGTATATAAGAAAGACATCGATTTTCTTCACTTTTTAATTGAACGATTCAAGTTTCAGAGTATTGTCTGTTCGTTACAATTAGACTGCTGATGGTGCATCACAATATCCTCATCTAAATTCTTTCGTTTTTGTCACAATTTAGGATTTGACAGAACTTTATCTAGTTATGATCGAAGATTTAGAAGATCAATACGGAATAACATATTTGAAAAATGTAAGTGACTTAGATTTAAGGGCTATTATTTTTCAGCAGATTTTTCTGAATGGATATGTTTTATTGCCTTAATTACAAGGAATTAACCCTAGATTCTACCAAATTTTAGTGGTGATTGCTTTTTATAACTGCAAGTAAAATCTTATTAACTAATTTTTTTTAATCATGTTATCCAATTTTCATGTAAATTTATGTATCTATTTACTCCATAAAAACGTAGGAAGGCATATTCTGTTTGTTCTAAACTAACATTATTAGAAAAAGTTCCAGTGAATTATCAACTCAAGACCTCATGGCCCCGAATACCGGATTGTTTAATTGCTTTTAAATCTTTTTAGATTCTTCTGCACATCTACTTTGCGAGAAACGGTTTGGTTGAAGCGGAATTGAATAAGCTTTTTGACATTCCATTGCTCACTTGGGTGCAAATGCAGAAAGAGTTCTCTGATCGTGTGTTTTTCACTAATTTCGGAGGATTTATTTGCTTTGCAAATGGGAAGGTAAGTTAAAGGTTTATTCAAACAATCTTTTGGTGGTACAAAACTTGTAAATGGCTTTGAAAAAAACGCAAACATTTAGTAAGCTAAAGCTTTTCGTCTGACACTCATCAGAGTTTAAAACGTCAGACCATAGATCAAAAACTCTACGCTAAGAAATATATATACCCAGTTATGGATCGAAATAGGCCAATCAGAAACACGAGCACATGACTGTTGAGGTTGACCAATCAGTGCCGCTTGCGATTCTGCTATCGGGCAGCATTTGCTAGAAAACCAAGATTGTGCAAAAAAATATAATGGCGACATGTTTCGGATTATTGGTAAAGCCCGATCGTCGTTCCACCTAGCAGTTTTAGAATCTATCTACATAAGCACGAAAAAACCGCTACTGTGTAGACAAAAGGAGTTCGTTTTCACCTTTGGACTCCACTGGTAACATTCTCAATAGGTAAGCGGCACTGATTGGTCAACCTCAACAGTCATGTGCTCGTGTTTCTGATTGGCCTATTTCGATCCACAACTATATATATATTTCCTAGCGTAGAGTTTTCGATCTATGTTCTGACGTTTTAAGCTCTGAAGAGTGTCAGACGAAAAGCTTTAGTTTACTAAATGTCTGCTTTTTTCAAAGCCATTTAAAGGTTTATTGTTAATAATACTTCATAAAATAAACTTATAAATATAATTGGAAGTCGCCTTAGCCAAAATGTCTTCTTATTCAGGAGCAAACTACTACTTTCGATTTGGTTCTTTTCTTACGATTTTTCCGTTCAGTAAAATGTCTGATATTTAAGTTTCATTCTAACAATTATATGCAAAATTTCACGGCATAAGTCGAAAGTTTCCTACTTTGATAAGGCTATAAGACCATTGCTTTTCTTATGTCGTAGAAAATATCGAGCTTTCTGCTAACATCTGAGATTGGTATAAGATGTTGACAAAACTCGCGAAGCTGTATTATCTCATATCTAATGTATATGTTAAAAATTAATGAAAGTTAATGTTTACAGTGCTCGATGCCGTATAGGCAGGGCTGTGCCCGCTTTTGGTGTATAGAACAGGACGGTTCTAAGTCGCCACTCCGAGTATAACCCTTAATACAATCATCGGGCAACTGTTTATCGAAGAATGTATCTATATCTGAAAGTTTAATTCCACCGAAGTCAAACATTTTTCAGGCTCATTTTCGAAACTCGTCATTTTCCCTTCTAAGCCTCCCTACTTCTGTTCTCTATTAAGTTATTTCACAACTGACCACTTCATTTAAAACGGTGTCATATTTTGGTAAATTTTATGTATTGGTAATTTTTCTCTTTCCAGGTCGTTAGTGCCGTCGAGAAGTATTACAATCTAATTGATAACCAAAATGAGGTGGAAATAGTTAGAGGGAACCTTATCCAGTACTTTAAAAGCAAAGACACACCAACACAAGTGACGTATCGGGTGGCCGATGAGCTACCGTGGCTTTTGTTAAAGAGTGGTCAATTGGAAACACTAAAACACGTCATAAGCTGTGTGGCGATTTTTGTTCGCTTATTTAGAAAGTAAGTTTCGTTCGTATATCATTTATTAACCAAAATCTATTGCTTCCAATTTTGAAATGCAAGTAGACATCATCTTTGATATGCATTTACCCTTTGTACCGTCAGAAAAAACATCAAAGATTCATAAAATTCACAATAAATCTGGCAATAGTCTTTATTAGAGAACTATTTATTTCTATCAAGTTTTCAAAACAATCACGTTTAGTCTCCTGATGAAGAGATGTGGAAAGGAGAGTTGAAATATAATTGAATGCATTTTAACCTCACATATAAGCCTATGTAGCTGATAGTGAATGTTTCTAGATTTCACAAAAAGGGGGAATGATTAATGTCATATGTCACGTTGTAAATCATGCCTCCATACTCTTTTAAATTACATTTTCAATGGATGGGAACAGCCTATTTTTGTAGGAATGGGTTTTATATCTCTATTCCAATACGACCTCTGTAACTGTCCTATGATGCATCTACCTTGGTTTGTCAAACTTACCTCATTTTATATTATTTTATAGTTCCGTAGGACGTCACAGAGATTTCATTTTGAATGTTTAGAAGTCTTCTTTCTCTATACGATTCGAAAACGGCCATCATTATTTTGTTTAAAAAAACTGCCCAAACCATTATTGTCTCTAAGTAAATTTATTTATTGCCTACCTTTATTTCCGGTCATCGTACCGCTGCCCTTACCCCCATTTTTTTAAAGTAAAAGATCTTTGGTGTACAACCTTATTTGAGAGCTAATTTGCACTATTTAACTCTTTGAAAATTCTAAACAAGACGAATCAAAGGATAGAGTTGTAGCCACTAAGGTATCATTTATAAAACAACTAGAAATAGTTTAGGAAAGTTAGAATAATATAGTAAACCTAGTTGATTTAGAATCTCATAACTTTAATCTCGTAACTTTAGAATCTCCTTTCTGATTAACAGAGGTCGCACTGCTGAACTTATTGGGTACTGGAAGAATTTAAATCTTGATGTAGCAGCTATGTCAAGTTTTTATTACGATTCTATCAAAGCTATGGAAAACGGTAAGTAGTATTATGCAATGAATATCTCTATTCCTATTTCTTATCTCACGACGTTTTGAGAAGCTCTAGTCTAAGAAATTATCTTGAGCTTTGGATTATTTGTCCTCAAACTTTCGAGGAAGTTTATTTTTTGTAGCAGCAGCTTACATAATCATCAGTTTGTGGAGTTTCTGAATTTCATCCATATTATTGGAAACAACTTTTTTGTTATTTCTAAATTCCCAAAATCAGGCGATTTTGTTACAACTTGACTGATACACGTCATGTAAGATGTGAATATACTTAAGTACTGCTGTTGTCTGTCTAGATTTATGAATTTTAGAACCAAGATCAAATTACAGTGATTAGCATGCAAGAAACATGTGACGTCATGGCAATGCATCCTCAGATCTATCAGATTAGTAAAACTAGCAATGTAACAAAATATCAACCAAAGAATAGTAAACAATTCCTATACGATTTGTCTTTGTTATTTCGTCGAATTGCCGCTTTTTTGCCTGGTTGTCAATTAAGAATGTGGTAGTTGTACGAAGGTCATAATTTAAAATGCATAAGCCAATGTTGACAGGAAAAGAATAGCAAACACATTCGATCTGTTAAAATCATATCTTTGTTTGTTTAAATGCATGCATAATCTTCAGATAAGGTATAATTATATGTGTCTACCAGCGTTTAACTAGAAAGAGTAGAATAGATTATAGATTTCTTGCTATGACCTTGAAAATGCTGCTTTTATTTTGAGAATAACTTGTTAACCATGTCATAATGTAACCAAGAAATATGAATTTTCTTTATGGAAAAAACACCTTACAGCAATTCAGACAATACAGATAAAATATAAGATTAAAGAGGAGCTCCAGTTCAGCGAACGTATGCAGTCTATAAGTCTGTGTTACTACTTGTTTTAAGTTTTGTATTTTGTACAGGACATGTTACACTGATAAATTTTACTTTGATTGATTTTAGATCCAGTGTTTGGAGTGAAAACCCCTCAGCTTTACGATACACTGGGAAACTTCCTTCGAGAACTTGGCCTGCTATCACAGGTAACATTCAATTTGCACTTGCTCGTGGCTTATATAATTAATTGAAATGTTTTACTTGTGTCATGATTTCTGTCATAAATCAAAATTTTTGTTAAATCTATCTGATGGATTGTTTATATGTAACAGCTTGTCTATGGTATGTTTTTTATGCGTGAATGATGCTGGCAGCAGGTTTGACCAGCAGTTTTTACCTCATATGCTACTGTGACGGTTACCTGATTTCCTGTTCGACTTCTAATTTTTTCAAATATTTGTCATTGCCAGTTTATCTTCAGAAGCATTAGTAAGGGCCAGTAAGCGGTTGCTTTCATCTGATCATTTGCTTAAAGACTTTATACCTAACATGAACACTCAACAATGTTAAATGATAAATGCTCGGGATTTTGTTTTCCCTGCATCCACTGTCTACAACTTTTTAGGGAAACGCCATACACTTTAATCCTTTCCCAACTGTTGCTTTCAAACAGATATAGCACCTGTCTTCTCTTAAATATTACAGGCTTTACGACCCCTGGAGCGGAGTTTAGAACTAAGAGAGTCATCTTTAGACCCTGATGATCCAAGCATCGGGCAGTCGTTTCACCATTTAGGTGGCCTCTACACGCAGTGGAAAAAATTCAGGTAATTTGCCATGTATATGAATAAATCTACGGTATAAACTTTGCCGATGCTTCTTATTTATCTTCTCTCCAACGGTCATGAACTCTCTCTGCACAAAAAGTACTGCTTTCTGGGTTTAACGGAGAAAGATTGTTGAAATTTAGATAAAATGAAAATACTTTGAATTGTTTGCAGAAATACAAAGCAGTTTGATCAGAAAAATCAGAACAACTAGGATCAAATATAAGTGGAAAGCCGTTGTAGCAAAATTCTGAAAGGAACCAATGCTCCTTATATTTGGAGCTTGTTAACCTAAAGGTCTATCAAACTAGATGTTGCAAGTATTGAGAAGGCCGGAGAAAATACTGGGAGGCTCGTTATAAAAGAGGGGTGAGGGTAGGGTGGAAAATGTTTCAGTGTGTTTATGTTTCAATTCAACCCAGTTAAACCTTTGTGCACATTTTTACCAAGCTTCACCTTGTTCCTTGGAAAAAAAATTCGCTTTGGTCATACCAAAATTTTGTTGTTGTGATACATTATATCTTTACTTAGGTCTTAGCTAGTTTCTGTTAGAATGTTGCTTTCTGATAAATTTCTGTTTTTTAAAACCAGTACTGCAGAGACGATGTTTAAGCAAGCTCTGGAAATCAAAGAGAACGCTTATGGTCCTGATCACTCGTCGGTGGCAAAGGTTTGTGAAACCTTAATTGATATGACGTCCTCAGATAGGAGATAAGTCTTTGACTCAATTAAGATTTCGGTATGACGTACCACCTCCATGGCGGCACGATCCAGGCTTAACCTTCATTATTTTCTGACGTCACTGTGAAGTGGTGCCATGCCCTACCCTACCTAACTTTCATATGTCACTTTAAGCTGTCACTAAAACTTCTAATTTGAACTATGTCCAAAAAGTTGTCCATATGTGGTTCACAAGTGCGTTTGGATCAAAATGAATTTTCGTCACTTGCTGGTGGTGGCACTCATATTGGGACTTGTAGCTTGGAGCAGATAAGAAGTACCCTTTGACAAAATGGAAAATGGAAGCTCTCTGACCTTCCTATTCTTTCAGTTACCCTGTCTGTCTTTCAAGAGTAAAAAAGGGTATTGACAATCTAATCGGCTGTAAATACGCCGTTTAATCCGTGCATATCCAAATGGTCTTTTTTCTAAGGATGTCACATACAGAAAAGAAACACAAAGGGTTTTTATTGTCTTATTAACGATCTATTCATTTTAGAAATTTCTATACAGGTGCATTGTCAAAGGAGAAGCAATCGAATTCCTACAACGTCAACCAAGCATTTACCTGAATGAATAAGTTAATTCGTTGTATTAATATAGAGTACTTTGTGCCGCAAAATTTGAAGATGGCACGAAATAGCTGAAAGATAGCGGGCTGAGACACTTTTCGTCCGACACTTTTTAGAGAAACGTGGGTGGAACACTAGTTGAAAAGTTAGTGCTAAAAGAACAGAAAAATGGATTTAAATTTTCAGCTTACTTTCGGTCATTATTCGAAGATTGTACTCTGAAGATTTTTTTTATATCCATATAAAATAATACAAACATAGGCTATATTCTACTATACTTTAAATAACTATGCAACACTACAGGACGATGCCATGGGAGCAAAAATAAATGACTACACCACGACCATAACATAAAGACGTAGAACTAGACAAACATCTACTAACATCTCAGAAGATTGTCGGACGAAAAGTGATTTAGTAGGCTATATTTCGGCTATTTCCTGCCACCTATTAATAAAGTATGTAATTTTTGAATTAGGAATATTAGAGTTTTAGTATCTTTTTTTAGCTAAATATAGATTATATAAAAGTAATTCCATTATCAGTTGTCGACGCATTACTCGACACTTGTCTTTTTCTATGACTTGCCATCTTCAACTTGTGAATTTTCTTCGTTAATAGGAACTAGAAGCTTTGGCAATGTTGTATCTGATTCAGGAAAAGTATGTTTTGTATATATTTGTGAATCACAATTTTGATAGTAATAAGAATCAGGCTCGAGTGGAGCTGCATATGATGTTGAAACTCTTGCGCTGATTTATCATTAATCATCGTCGTCCCGCAGACCTTTTTATTCTCGCAGACCATTTTTATTCCCGCAGACCATTTTTATTCCTACAAACAACAATGCCAGCCAACAGCGCCTCCTTTCTCTTCCAGTATAATGTTGATAGCTGAGGAAAGTATCTAGAAACCACAAGAAACCACATTTTTTCTAATCTTCTACGTCGATTTATAAAAAAAACAAAGTTGTTCCTAAGGGGAGAGGGGATGGCTGATTATACCTTTGAAAACAAGCGTTAGTGCTTCAAGAATTTTACATGTGCATATGCGGGATTATTCGTGTACAAAATTGCCTACATTTATATCTATCCTACTGGTAAAATCTCAAGATGACGCGAAAATGCCGAAACACTGCGCATTTTAATGAGCACGTTTAGCCATAAGCTCCGTTTGCAATGAAACATCTCGTATAGGAATGAATAAAGTGTAATATATCTGTTTTTCTGTGCTATCATAAATATGCGAAAATATATCTAAAATGTGTTTAAGTCGATGGAGGTCTCCAAGTATTAAAAATAAGTTAAAAATGGAGGTCTTCAAGCGTTTCCTGTTGGGTTCAAAATAGATTTGATTATAACTAATAAATGTACGGTTTTTAGAATCCATGCAAACTGCCTTTTGATCATCACCACAGCGTATGAGCGCATTGGGCATTTAGCCCAGGCCATTCGCTTTAACTAATTCACTCTCTTCGGTCGTTTATTTAGTAATGCTCTTCGGCTTCTAGGGCATCAATGGCGGAACCACTTCGTAAAAGAGCGTTGCAAATCAACCAGAAATCAACCCGAGAGCATTCTGCCAGTTCCTCTACAAAGATTTTAAAACGCTGTGGAGAAGAGATATTTGATATCGCAGAGAAAATTTCGTCTGCTGAGATTGGGAAATCTCTAAATGATCTTGGTGTACTGTTTTTTATCCAAAACAATAATGAGTATGTTGTACATCTTCTTTAACTCTAGTTCAATGTTTATCAAGATTACTGCTTTCCAGGCTGTCACAAAGTGTTTGTGATTTGTAAAACGAGCTGTACACACTTTCTATTATAGAACAGGAAGGTTTCAAGATCCTACTTCACAAGCAACAGCCCTAGCGTAATCCTACATTTATCTTCTATCTCCGCATCCACCTTTCGTTATGATATATTCATGATTTGGTTCATAGCTGGTTAAATTTGGCATGACCAGCAGGGGCGGACACTTGATTAAATATTGGGGGAGCAAGCCCATTGTTTTAATAAGATGACGCCACATTTCCCATTGTTTTATAACAAAAGACCATTGTCCTCTAAAGTATGGGGGGCGGTCGCCCCCCCTCGTCCCCCCAAGTGTCCGCCACTGATGACCAGGCTTAAGAAACAGTAGTTAATTGACCAAACGACGCAGAAAAGTATTAATTTTATCTGCTTCGCATAACTTGTAAGGAGATAAAGCAAAGAGCACTGTGTCTCATCAAGTTTAATTCCTTAAAGACAGTTCCCCCTTTTCTTTAAATATACAAAAGGAATTTTCTTGTTGCTCCTCTCGACCTTTCGGCCAAAAGCAGATCCCTGGTTCTTGCTCTCTAATGCCCCGTGTTTTCTACGGCTTGAATTACATAAAATTTATAATAGCGCTGCTAGTCATGATGCGGTTTCGCGACTTAAGGTTAGCGATCTTTTTTAATGTGGCTTCGCTTGTACTTATTAAGAGTTTATACACGGGTTTTTTTTATAGGCGAATTGATAAATGAAAGAAGTATAGAAACAAGACCTTCACTCAGTGGAATAGTGCCATCATAATAACAAAGGGGGGGGGGGTTGCTCTTGCACAAAATGTTGTGAAAAATAGTAGCCAATGTAGAAATTTGCCAATTTTGGTTATAGCAAGGGCGCTCGGCCCGCCTGAGCCCTCTAGCCCTACATACGTGCCTACACTCTTTTCTTTGGAAGTTCCTTTGAAAAAGGAAGTGCTGCTATTTGACATCGTGTACCCATATGAATGAGCAAAGCCTAAAGGTTCTTTCTCCTTCTAGCCTGGCAAAGTCCTTTTTCATGCGTGCCCTTGAAATGAGAGAGTCGTTATTTGGCCAACAGCATCCCGATGTAGCACAGTCGCTCCACAATCTGGCCGCTCTTTATAATGATCAGAAACTGTGAGTTGTCACCTTTTATTAATCCAAGAAATCAGCACAGCCTTAATTTTCTGGCCATATTCTATCAACCTTGGAATTAAAGGCAATAGACCTTACCATAATTTTTTCTGCATATAACAAAGTTAACTGTAGATGTGAGCATATTTGCTAGGAATCTTACAACGAAGTTCCATAAATTTTGGGACAAAGGAACTATTGAAATGTGACCAAGATTAGTCATAGTGTCATTACAATTTGGAAGTTTAAATTAATGATTTTTTAACAAAGTAGATACCACCACAGAGTCATTTATTCCAAACGCTAGTCACGATATTTCTTTGCCCGATATGCCATTATCAAAATTGACTTGAAAATCAAAACAACCAAATTGTTACATATCTCACAAGATATAACATTTGTGTCATATCTTAATTTAAAGATAGCAGCTTAACACGTAGATCTCCTGGTGCTTTTTATAATAAATCGAAATGAAGACGCTTTGCACAACGATGCCTTTCTGCTTGCAGCTTCTGCTGTTTAAATAGAACTTGACGATAGTTAAAGTCTCTTAGATGATATTTAGAAAGTGAGGTGGTTATCACAATAAGCATTTGTCTTAAAACAGGTACGACGAGGCTGAAAATCTCTACGAAAAAACATTAGAAATTCGTCGAATGGTATGGCTCTTTTTTTATAAATATTCCTATTAAATTTTTTGAAGCATACCACAAGACGATGCTACAGGAATCCCGTGACAATGGAATTAAGCGTAAAGATTTCAAACTAATATTACATCTAAGTACTATAAATTGCTTATTTCAAATCACACATAACAAGTAACAGTTATAATTATGCAAATGAAAATTTCCATCAACAATTTAAATTTATAAAAGAGACAAGAAACACCAGAAAGAATACTTTGAACAGCAGCTTATTGAAGCCGTTCTGAGGCCTGTATTTATTATGATGTTGCTGCGATAATTTTCGTATTTAATTCTACATAAGATAACGTTTCGTGACAGTATAAGATAATTTGAGATAAAGTTTTTTAATCCATGTGGTCTCAATATCGCTGTCACACAGACAAAATGGTAGCCTCTTTCTGTACCATAAGCATGGCAGAGCAACAAAAGTGTTCTGTACCCTGAATACCATCATGCATAAAGAATATAAAGCATAAAGGATTTACAGTGCCGCTGTATTTCTGTCTGAATTTACAGAAACAGCTTGTTGCGTCGAACACGAAGCTGTGTTAACATTGGTAAACCTTTTAAATCATGCATTTTGTATGCCAGTTTTGGATGTGGCGGACTAGTGCTACTAGTTGTTTCTTTAAGCAGTTACTGAGCACGAATGTTTCTTTTTGACTACAGTAAAGACCCTATAGAGCATCCACTCTGACTACTGTAAAAACCCTATTAAGCTTACACTCTTTTCTTTTATAAGAATTCTCGTTATAAGACATCGAGACTCGATTTCCGTAAATTTAATAATAGTGTAAGATCATGTCCTAGAAGAAAAAACAATATGTTCTGGAAAATTTTCAATATACTCTTTTAACAAATCAGAACAGATTTTTGAAGCTTATGAACCGTGCTACTAAACATGCAATCAAAAGGGACCATTTACGGGCGCTACAACAAGTTTATAGTATTTAGTTATAGAAAAGTAAATGTTGACAAAGGAACAATATTAAGAACACATGAGCCTCAAATTATCCTAAAACAAGAACATCAAGCCTCAGCATAATCTATCTAGCTCTAATATATGAAGAGTGTATTCGAAGAGAGGCTTATTCGAAGAGGGGCTCATTCGAAGAGGGGCTTATTCGAAGAGGGGCTTATTCGAAGAGAGGCTTATTCGAAGAGGGGCTTATTCGAAGAGGGGCTTATTCGAAGAGGGGCTTATTCGAAGGGACCAATTTATTTCATGCATCTTTATGTCTACCAAAAATATTCAAAATCATATATTGACTCGCTGGGAATAAAACGAAGTAAAAACCACTTATTCTAGGTTGGGGGCTTATTTGTCAAAAAATGCTCAATACTCGGAGGAGGAGCTCAATCAAGTCTTAACTGTCCTGGAGCAATCAATTTATAAAGCTTGCATTTTATGTGTGTCAACGTTATGCATGACCATTATGTAGTCAACTGTAAATGAAAACACAGAACCAGAAACCTAATCTAAAGGCACTCTAACTTTCGACATTACACAGTTTATCTCTAATATTTCATTTTATCAAAAATTGAAATATTTTTATACTAGTCAGCTCCTCCTCCTTGTATTAAAAGCGTTTATAAAAGATAAATTAAATCTTAGCCTGGATCTTTCTTTTGAAAATTGTGCAACTTGAGTAGAAAAGTCGCTTTTTAGACATTTTTTAAAGGATGCTATTGCTCTTTTTTCGGACTTTAACTCGATTGCATCAATAAATCCTAATCTGTTTGAATTTTCGATTATCTTTCAACAAATTAGGTTGCATTTTCATGGACATAAATTATTTGTTTTACTTGTTATTTTACATGTAACTTTTCTCAATAGAATTTCCCTTTGGAAAATCCAAGCGTGCAATCCACTTTGAGACACCTAGCTGGCTTGTATCGCAAACAGGTATTAAAATTTTTAACAATGCCATTTTAGTGAGAAACAGTAGAAAAATAATGAAGATTCTCTGCATTTTCAATAGGGGATCTTTGTCCAAAGCCATTAATAACCATAAAAAGTCAGTGTTAAGTGTGCTGTCGTTTTATTTGTATTCATTTTCCAACAAGGCTTTGCTTTGAATTCTAGTCTGTCTGCAAAGTAAGTTTGTTGTAGACTCAGCAACATGAAACATTTCCTTCCAGCTTCTGTCATTGTTATTGTTGCAAAATTAATTATTGAAATTGTGAGAGATTACACTAACATGAAAAATTTTCTTTCAGGGAAAGTTCGAGAAAGCAAAGAAACTTTACAGGTACCGTATATTAAGATTCTGTTTTAAGTATGATGTCATGAAAATATATTTTTGACATCATGAAAATATATTTTTAGATTTTCTAATTTTGACTATATAACATAAAGGAACACCATTAACTATTTCTAAATATGCAAAATGAGTTTAAAATGTCAAAAATCAGGGGAAATATTGCCAATTAAAAATTTGAAGTTTGCTAACAGATTATGGTTATTTTTGCCCTGTTCATAAGTTAGGAGCAGAGACCAAATAACTGAGGTTTGATGGGGAAAGAGCCTGTGCTTGAGTAGCAATACCTCAGCCAATTTGTAACACATTTAACTGATTTTGCACCTTTCGTTCGGGGAGAGTTTTTGATGTTCTTTCAGGTTAGAGGATCCAAAATAACAAAATTCTGAAAAAAGATTTTTCCGACATAGCCACATTAGGACTCTATTACTCTGATAATGATATTATGAATTTTCATATGTATCTTCAGATGCAATTTGATTCTAGTTTTCCAACACTTTTTGGGAACAATACTAGAATAACTGTCTTGAAAGGTCATTAAGTAACAATGAATTTATTTTGACCTTTTCTTCTTAAGGGAAATATTAGAGATCCGAGAGAAGAGTCTTGGGGAACACCACCCAGGAGTTGCAACTGCTGTTAACAACCTAGCTGTCCTAATGTGCCAAATGGTATCAACACAGCTTTCTACAACAGTTCTATCTTACTTTTGTACTGCCAAAGCACCATGTTTATAGCACTATAGGGAAATTGCTTTACTTTGTCACTATGTTATTCATCCTTCTTTTCCTGAAATATATTCTATTCATAATGTCAAAGATTTATAGCTTTTGATTGTACTTTAAGACTTTTTGCAAAGGTTTTCACATGTAGCGACATTCGAAGATAGCATGGTATTGGGAAAACGTTTCATATTTGTGTAATGTTTGATAGCTTATTTTTAAGTATGCTATGTTTTTGCTGTTCCATGGAATCCATAAAGTTTGCATTATCAAAGGCTTATTTGAATTTGAAATTGATGCGGGAAAACAAGATGTAGAAGTAGAATAGAAGGCCAAAGAGGAAAATGCACAGGGGACCTTTAGAATTATGAGATTTGTCCTCTTAGGGAATCTTGTTTCTATCACTTCAAGAACTTCCATTTTTATCTAATAAAGACCTAGTCTTTTCTTTTCAATTAAACATTATATGCATGGTCTATATTTTTAAACCTGTTTTGGCAATGCCTTTCTTTGTTTGCTTGTAAAGCCTATCGTTTTTCCATAGTGATCTAAAGCATATCATTGTTGATTGTGACAGGCCAATATCTTATTTTATATTTTTATATTTATATACCATATTTATTTATTTTTTTTGTATGCAACAACATTTCCTGTTTCTAGTTTTTGCAGAGCTGCAATTTTTGTTATTAAAGATAACAATTCATGTTTCCACCAGTTTTTCCTAGGCTGAAATTTCATTTACCTTTACTTCAAGCAAGCTCTTTACTTTTATCTCTCTACTGTAAAATCTTTTTGTATTTCTCTTTGCAGAACAAACATCAAGAGGCACTTCCGTTGTTTGAGAGGGCCATCAAGATTTATGAAGAGCATGTTGGTATACAACATCCCAGAGTATCTGAAATATTGCAGAATATGGCAAAGCTCTATTTAGATGCAGTAAGTCATAAATTTTTACCTGTGAATATTTTTGTTTTCTTTGATATTTGTTTTTGTCCAAAACTGATTAAAATTTTTATCATTTGATACTCGCCTATCACTATTACTACATCAACATATATTTGACCCTGATACTATAAATTTTGCATGACAAATTTCTGGATGTTTCTGAAAGATTCATGTTTTGGTTCCTGGTGTTGTAGTAAAACTTGAAGTCAATTTTTTCCTCCAAGGGAGAAACACAAGAGGCTGCAAGGCTGTTTAAACAAGCCCTTGACCAAGGGCGTACAACATACTACCCTCCATCTCATTTGCCACGCTCTTTAACACGATTAAAAGAAAATGAGTCTGACTCAAAGTTCAAAGACATTGGGTCTCGGAGATCCTCTTTCTCATCAATTGTGCGAATACAGAACACATCATGACAGTAGGAGCTGCAAACAAGTGATGTATGGCTTCTTTCCCGTCATTTTATTTAAGATATTTGATGAGAAAGCATAAACAGCGTAGAAAATTCAAATGTTCAGATAACAGCGTAGAAATTTCAAACACCAGGTACTTTTTAAAGAAATACAGTATTGTGGATATTCACGGTATTTGTGGTTTTTGGCCCAGAAGCTTTTAAAGAGAGTTTGTTTTCACAATGAGTTGCATGATATGAGATGATTTTGGCAAGCTTTTCATGGAAAAAGTAGGGCTTGTTTTGCAAAAGATATTTTGTGGTGGGGGTGCATTTCAAGGGGTGTTTACTCAAAGGTGGTGGCTAATTTGAGGACTTCCGATAAAGAGTCTTTTCATGTCAAAGTTCATCAAATCTTTTCAATTCTGGTAAAGGTATTCAGCTAAACTTGTAATGTCTCTATCACATAATAAGCATATTGGACAGACCTTTTAACCATTTTCTAGACTTTTTTGGACTGATTGTCATGAAGACTAATATTATTTGTGCTAAAATGATATTCTCTTTTTTATCCACTAGGATATCTGCGGAAACAAAATTTCAGATCTGCCAATACATAATTGAATTTGCGAATTGGTGCTCACATTTGGAACAAAGTTAGTAGACTATGGTACTTATTGGACTATGTTCATGTCATTGACTTTGTGCTGCAACCGATACAGATATCATTAATTTCATGAAAACTGGGCAAAGTGTTTTAGACTCAGCAAGGCTTGTGACCGTTGAATAAAGATTTATCTGTTCTTTTATTCTCTCATTGTATAGGGAGTTATTAGGGAGTCACTGTTTGGGGAGTGGTGAAGGTATTTTAACTTTTAAAATCTTTATCAGTTTATATTGTTGTGCAATTGTTTTTATAGTTTTTTTCATTGTAAATATCACTAGCATTTTTATTTAAAAAACGAATTTATGTAGCAGTATTTGTAAGATTTTGAATTTAATATACTGTCTATTAAACCCATATGAACTTTTGGAGACTGCAGCTTTAGTAGATTACAGCTTCAAGACTTAAAGCTATACAATATTTTTGACTTCTTTCCACCTTGTACCAAAAAGAGAATTATGAAAATGCCTCATGTATACCTCTAAAAGTGAGATACTATGAAACTTTCAAGTTTAAGGCACTTCAATGTTATCATATTCCATTTGGTTATCATAACAGAAATATTGTGCAATTGCAATTTGCATTGTGGTTCAGCCCACATGTGCCCTATTTGCTTTCCCAGTTTCAACTATTAAAAAGTATTGTGGTAACCTTTTGATATATTTCAAGTATTTATTTTTAAACATTTGTAAATATTTAATCTTATTTATTAAATATGTAATTAAATTGCAATCATTTTAAATATTTGTTGCCATCATATTATCAATGTTCAGTAGCATCTCCTATCATTCATTCAAAGGTTGTTCTGAAGAACACGTCAGCCAAGATACTTAATCCATTTCCATTTGCAATACCCTTTCTGTCAATTTTTTACCACACCCTTCTCAGGGTCATGTGAACAGGTTAAATAATTTGCTGGAATGATGTCAATTTATTGTTTTAAAGATCTTCCAATGATTTACATTTAAATCTTCAAATTTCACAGTAAATATAAGGAAGCTTTATCTCCTAGGGTTAAAAACTTTGTAAATGTCCCATTGAACACTTTATTCCAACATGAAACAAAGCTGAGTTGAATGCATGAAAGGAAAAACATTGTGAATGTAAGAAATTTGTTTCAAGTGCTTATTTTTGTAAGCATATTTGGCCTTTGCCCTGGATCCCTATCCTGTACCCACTCAGCAGCAAATCTGAAAGTGGTGCAAACACCAGGGACATTAAAGACAACTACTACTTAACTATTGATAGCAGACAACAAGACAATGACCACACAATTTTCTCTATTGATTTTGTGGAGGAAAATAAAATAATAACAGATCATGTAACAGAAAGTATAATTCCAGAAGTAATGCCCTCGTAATCTTTGTTATTTATTGTTGGTGGCTCTATATGAAGATTTTTTTGAACTACCCAATAACTTTCAACATGGATTCAAATACAAAATACCAAAGAATGTAAAATGGTATGGTGACAAATGTTTTGTGTAACCTAATCAGCTCCAAATGATAATGCTGAATTTCAAAACGCTAAGGGACAAATTATTTGTGCATTACAACTATTATCCTGGAAAACAGGTGTAAAAATCTTTCAAACTACAACTGTTAACACTGTGTGAAAAAAATCCTATTTGCTATAAAGTATAATTTGCCTAGCACTTTTTCTTCATTTCCAGCCACCTATAGCACGATCAAACTTTAATTGCTCAGTTGCAAGTGCACAATGGTGTGACAGGATATTATTGCCTTCTAGCAGAAATGGCCTGTGGTGTCAACTACACATATAATTCGTGTTAAAACCAAAAATTGTTTTACGATAAATCTAAACACAGCAAAGCATCATAAATGTGTTTGTCCAATTTTGTCTCTTTAAATGGGAACTGGACGCTGAAGTCTGTGATCATCCCAGGCAATGAAGTGGTTGTTGATGCGATATCCATCATCGTATCCTCCTCTGACTTTGTATACAGTGTCGAAACTTGGAATGTTGAAGTACCTGAAACATATAAATGTGTAAAACTCTAAAAAATTTATCATTTTCTTCTAAAAACTTCATTTTTTTTGTCAAGAAACACAGTAAGGATGATACACTGGATTTTGCTGATGCAAGCAACTTAATGAGGTAAACTGTTGCTAGGATACTTCCAGTCCAGAGTAGCAAAATGACTTTATTTGAAAGAGGACAGGGCCAAAAGCAGCAATATATATAAATATTGGGGCTAGCTGAAACTTGCTGGTTCCTTACAAGGCTGTATCTAAATCATATCTTCCCCTTGTTAGCCTATAGATGCAGAAACACTATTTACCTCTTTCTTTAAGACAATTTTGAAAACTTTATTCGAAAGTGGTTCTAAATCTTCGTCAATTTTACTAATTAAAGTAAATTACAAGTCAGACAGACAAATTTAGATTCTAGAAGAATGAAATGAAGTTAGGTTCCTTTACCTGCCAAGGACGTCATCTCTCAGCAATTTAACAAAGTGCAAGAATCTTTCGGACATAACGGTCAACGGCTTGAGTGACCAGGCCTTTTCCTCCGAGGCAGCTCTGACGTCATCTGGGCAGTAGACGAATATGCCACGAGACATGGCAGTTTTAGTGGTGCAGTCATCAAAATGGGAATCATGGGGTGAAATGTGCATTGCTGGGTAGCTGCAGGTGCAGAGACTGATGTATTTTGGCTCTGGAGAAATGCTTATCAAACTATGATGGCTTCTGTAATGATTCAAGAAATAGAGCTGGCTGAAGACTTGTTGGTCACTTCCATCTTCCACTCTCTTGGGCGACCTTTCACCGCTTTTTGCAACAAGGTTGTAAGGCTGTACAGACAGCACTTTGTTGGCAAACCACTCATGTGCTCCGTCACTGCCACCAAAAATTTTTGACACCAAGTTGGCAACAACCTGATCCCTATGCTTCTTCAATCCATTTCCGACATCTTTTGGCACATCGCTTGAAGCTGGATATTCGACATTGTCAAAGAACGGGAACTTCATATCCAAGAGCGCGTGAGAGAAATCTGGTTCGCCATTTCTCTGGTAGTGGCAGTACAGCAAGACAACGAGGTGATCAAGAACAGAGAAGAGATCACTTACAAAGTGCTTGAACACGACGTTCTCGTTCTTGGCACTGAAATGCAGAGTGCCTCTGTTCAGCATTAGATGCTTTCGGTTGTATTCGACCGCCGTGACTGAGGCAGCAAGGAGCAGTGCGTCAATTTCATCCACCATTTGACGCCCGAAAACTTCAGGCCAACGCACGATGCACTGCTCAAGAGTGCATTCGTCTCCTGACCAAGATTTTCGTGTCTCTTCTGGGAATGAAGCAATGTTATTGTACCATTTTTGAAGGTGAGTCAGTGCTTTGGGGATCTGTCCTTTGCATACGTTCTTCAGAAAAGTTTGCGTTTCTGTGAACACCACATCGTCCTCTTTCGAAGGCCCATCTCCACCCAGAAACCTTTTTGTTGCAAGGTACTGATTCAAAAGAATTAATTTGTAGCTATCCATGCTTCGTTTGACTTTTGGCCTACCAAAATTGACAATATTTTGACCTTTCACTGTCCTTCGCAAGCGATTTGTCCTCTGGAATGGGTGTCCTTGCCGTAAACTCTATCCGTCCGACAAATGCCTTCTTGGGACTGAGGCAGAACAATAGAGGAAGCTGTCCTTTAAAACTCGAAGCAATCACGTGGGTCGAGGGGCGTGCGACCCGTCACATCTCGTTAACCACACTTTATTTGGCAAAGCTCCGATTATGCGACCTCTTGGGGCAAAATTTAGCCTCAAGTTACATAGAAAACAAACTCATCTGTACGAAAAAGCGTGTTTTAAGAACTTATTGCAAAAGAATTTTACAAAATTTAAATGTGCAGTTACGGCACATCTACTCCGTACCAACCAATCGGGGATCATATGGTGTTTTTCTGGCGTTTAAAACAATAGGGGGAATGCTCTTTCATGTGATCAGATTCACTAGGGCGCAAAGGTGATGGTGATTGCCTTGAAAATTGGACTAGGCCGCGTGCAAGTAGTTTTACTTGTTGCCTTCTTTTCAGATTTTATGGAAAAAATAATAAATTTTTTAGTATAGTTAGTGTTACTAGTAAAATGACTTAAGGAATTATATGCAGGGAGTAAAGGTCATTGTACAGTGTGACCGAGAGGACCTTTGAACTTGTTTCAGATTTTAGGCCCATTTGTTTGTGTAGGTACGCTTGCACCAGCAAAGAGTGAAGAAGCTCTACCTCTAAAATGGTGGTTATAACAGCCGTAGAAGTTGTAGATGTAAGGTTTCCAACTTCACTGGAACTTCATGGCTCTGATGCAATGGTATTACTTTTTTCTTCTACGCGTTCGAGTATATTTTCTCATAACTTAACTTATGACATCAATATAACATTGAACATTCAGTTGAAAACCCAATACATGAACATGTGCAAATCGAAGTCTGGTAGTCCAGCAGTCCAATATAGAGATCATGCAGCATATGTACACAGATCTATTCTGTGATATGTATTAGGATAAGTGCAATAGAACAGTAAAATGAAAAAGCGCGTCAACAATTTCAAAGGACTGATAGTATCGCCATTACTTGATTTTTGTATGCATTTGTTTCTCTGTTGGTATTTGTATTCTGTAATTGTGGTCTAATCACCTTTTTCTGTATATTGTTAGTTTTTTAATTGTATGTAATGGAATTTAAAAGTATAAACTGAGCTAAACTGAGCTGAACATTAGTGTTTTAGAGGAATATGGTTTGATGAGTGAAAAGTATTAAAATTTAGGCCAAAAGTTTGGTTCAGTACTTTTGACGTAAAATAAAACAGGGTCTCCGACGAAAGGGGGCAAGGCCCCCCCCCCCACTTTTTTGCAAAACAATAGAGTTTTTTCAAAATCCTTTGTTATGGGTGTTAAATTCTCTCTTGCCCCCCCCACTTTTCAACCTTTGTCGGAACCCATGTAAAAAAAGCTATATGAATAAAAATTCTGAATAAAAAGTATTTTTATTCAGATTATGTATTTTTCATCACTGAAAACCATTTATAACAATTAATTTGCATTATTTGACTTAGACACCTTTATTATTATCTATCATTTTTTCATTTTTAGCACAAGAGCCCAGATTATTCTGCAGCCTATGTTACTTTACACACAAACCGAGGTAAAAAAGGACATGGAATTGGTTTTACTCTGGGAAAAGGAACATGCCTAGGTATAACTTTGTTGCTATTTTGCAGAAATTTTTTAACCAAAATTAGCAAATTTAATCATATTGTCTCCAAATGTGAAGTCATAATTTTTCTTAGTTTCAGACCAGTATAGATTCCATGGCAGCTGCACTCCAGATAAATTTTGCATTCCCTAGAAGCAATGCACTCCTGAGATCCCATCAAAAACTGCCATGAAATCCAGACTGGGTTTCAGAAATTGTCTTTCTACTCAAGTTAACTAACTTTACTAGCAACAGCTTATAAGTCATTTGTGTTTAACTTCTCAAGGTTAGTTAGCTTTTTGTGATGGTTACCAAATTCAAAATACTATACTGGGCTGTGCAAGCAATATAGAACTCTTGAGTTTTTTCCAAAATTTGTCCAAAAGTCTTGCTCCAAAACTTCAAGCATTTCTATCATATACAGAATGTTCAAGCAGTTATTTCTACATTTTACTGTTTTTATTATACCCTATTACTTACTATTGGAGCTATTGCCCTTACAAACTACTACTAATTTTTTTCAAACTCCTTTGAAATTATTGATATTCAGTAGATATGTTCATTACAAATTTGTTCAATTGCAACTTTATTCAACCTGAAGCACAAGTGGTAACAATGTAGTAACTGTGTGTAGGTCAGAGAATAGTTTAGTAGAAACATGTTTGACATCACTACCAATTATCGTGACTAAAAACCCCTCATCAGCACTCAATAATTGCAGGATCAGGAAATGAGAAGAAGGCCAGGGATTACCTTAATAAGAATTCCTTTCCTGTTTCCCAAAATCTTGCTTGGTAACTAAGGAGCAACAAATTTTTATGAAAAATACAAAGGTTATCATATTTTCAAGCATTGTCTCCAAGAATATGAAACCCTGCTGCTTCATAGCTATGAATTTAAGTTGAACAAATCTAATAGTCCTTCTTTCAAAATTTTTGTGTGACAAGGTACAACAAAATTTACATACATCAATATTCATTGAAAATTAGGAGTGTTTTCTTGTAATGAATTATCCAAATTCAGAGTTTTGTATACTTCCATTTAAAGATTTTAAGTTTACAACATAGCCAATTTCAAATTCTGTTTTGCTAGTTGTTCAGGCAGTGGAGCTTCTAAAGCCCTTGGTTGTTGGTGTTGAGTTTGAAGAAATAAAAAACAATTTCAGACAGTTCTGGAAGGATATGACCAATGAAGATCAACTTCGCTGGGTAAGAAGTCCTAGATTGTAGAACTAAATTTTAAATAAATATTTGTAAAAACAGTGAGCACTGATAAACAGTGCATTTATTACATGATAAACATGAAGCCTAACAGCTTATATTTTTATCTCTAAAAGGGCCATATATGGAATAATGAATTTTTTGTCACACCACCTCTTTGTTGTGTAATTATAATCTTAATAGTGAGGCTCTTTCTTACATAGATATCCAGACTAACCCCCTGCCTTCCAATTGATATCTACAACCAGTGACAGAACCAAAGGATGTAATAACCCCCCCCCCCCTTTTATCAAAACATGGTTCACATATTGGTTCTAAAAATTGCTAAAAATGCAGTTGGTAGTATTAGGTCATATTTGTTAAGATCTATCTGATGAATATAAAACTGGTAAAACGCACTTAAATGAGACAAAATGGGCATTGCATGAACCCATTAACATGATGTAGGTGATATCTACAGTTCCCAACCCCTATTCGACCAAGATATGTTTCAGAATTTTTATTGCTTCATTTCTTAAGCTTGGGCCAGAAAAAGGAGTTATTCACATTGCAACAGCAGCTATTGTCAATGCCCTTTGGGATCTATGGGCCAAGATAGAGAACAAAGTAAGTCCCTTTGAACTATTATTAATTAATCAGTTTTTGTTCTTGGTAAATTTTTGCTGTTGCTATTTGCAGTCTTCAAGTTTGCTAGTTCTATTAAATCAGATGAATTATCATTCTTTTGCATAACCAGACCAATTCTTTTGCAACATTGTATAGATTTTGAGCTTCCTAAGGAGAGGTTCATTTATATGAAGTTCAAGATAACCATCAGGCTGATGTTTTTATTCATTGTTTATCATTTTCATCTTGCAGCCATTATGGAAGCTAGTGGTTGACATGGTATGTTTAATTTGAAGTCCTTACAATGGTGGTACCACAGGGGGACTGGTGGATATGCCCCACCACCCCCCACTTCTCAGCAGGAACAATTTTGAATTTTATCTAAATTAGTTGAAAAAATGTTGACTTAATATTTGGCTATGACTTAATATTTTTTGTGATGTGGTTGTATGATTTTGAAACTGCCTTCCTGTAAGCAAAAAGTTTATTATTTTGGGCCTTGGCAGTTGGTAAAATTAATGTTCAGCAAAAGTGTGTTTTCCCAGCCAGAAAAAAGGCATGGTCTAGATTAAGGTTTGAGAGTTTTACTTGATAAAAAGATGGGATGTATGATCAAGTTTTCACAATTTCGATAAAAATTATCAAATCAAACTGACATACTTTTTTCAACTTAACAAGTTTATGATATATCAAATGCTTTTTGTGGCTGAATTTGCTTTAAAACTCTTTTTCGAGCAATCATTTTGTTGCTGATTTTTTTCCTTTGTATTTGCTTCTACCTAGCATCTGAAGTTAGTTTTAGGACACTTAGGTCTATGCTTATGAAGCAGTCTCCAAGCATATGGATGTGACCAAACCTTTTAACTCATTCAGCTTGAATTGAAGTGAACTGGCAAGTTCCCCAAGGCTAAAGTAAAAGTTTTGAACCCAAGACCCTTGGATCTGTGGTCTGTGACCCTAGCCACAGAGCCAGCCTCAAACAGCCAATGGCAAACAAGAGCCAAACATTGGCACCTAGTAATGGCATCAAAGACATTTTTAGCTTGAAAGGCCCTTTAAGAAAATTAGTTGATGGCTGTTTTATCTGTTGTTTCAAGCGTTTGGACAATTTCCTCTCCTGAAAAGGGTTGTATGGAAACTGGCTCTGTCTTTAGAAGAATGACATCTCATCTGATATTTTATCCATTTAGGAACCAGAGCAGCTTGTTTCAACTATTGATTTTACTTATATGTGAGTATTTTAAATTTTTCTGTATTTTTGATCAAACCTCAATCTTATTTTTTTAAATAGATGCAGCATGTTCAGGGTTGTATTGTAAGAGCCATCGAATAAGCGCCCTCTCGAATAAACGCCCATCTTATCAGAAAATTCTTGAGAAAGGCCCCCTCGAATAAGCACCTAACCTTTAAGAATTTAGCCAAAAAGACTTTCTGAGACGTAGGATTTTGTCTTAATGGAGCCAAAAAGCCAAAAAGAGTAGAAATAAACAACAGTTTGTTCTAGTTTCAAAACTATTCAGTCTTTTTTCATTTTTTCATAGTAAGAAAACATTTTAACAATATTTAAGTCGACTATCTTTTTTTTCTTCGAGCTTCTCCAAAAAATTTTGGCACAAAATTTTCTCCAATAAGCGTTCAGGCTAAAAGGTTAGATAAGAGCCAAAAGGCTTGATAGAGGATTAACGGTATATGTCACCAAAATGAGCTATTTTAAGGCATCTGATATATTGTTTTTTGGAAAAAATAAGATATAAACTTATCCTGTCACAAAACTCTCTAATTGAGTTACTTTTATAAGCTAATTTTAAAAGGGGATTTTCAAATTTGAGTTCAACAAAATACGATCAAAACTATTTCATTTTTGTTAACCTGTGCAAATATATGGACAAACTGTTATTCTTCCCAAAGCTCTTTTGAAGAATTACCCACGTCGCTGTTAGTGTTTAAAGCAGGAGTGTAATGCGCGGGAGGTCTAGTGTTGCTCAGCCCTGGTTGTCAATCAAATACGAATGAAAACCTGCTACCGAATGTTTGGGAAGTGAAGGGTAGGATCCGGAGGGTTTTGAAGGGTCACCTTATTGTATTTTTTCAAGAGTATTTTGCCAGGTTTGTAGGTTAAAAGATCTTTTGTGCGTTTTTTCTGTCTTCTTGTTACAGTAATGTTTTTTGGTTTATAGCTCAGATGTCATTACAGAGCAAGAAGCTATTGGTAAGATTATCTCTTGAAGCTATCTGTCCACTGCTTAGGTTTATATTATGTCAATCACTTGCCTGGCTATTTCTACGTCACTTTGGTGTCGTAGATTCATCGTAACCTTTTTGTACACTCGAGAATTGCAATTTTTCTTTGTTAGTCTCATTTTTCTTTATAAGGTATTTTTCGCTATAAGCTGAAGTAAGGGAAGACATTTTGGGGAAGTGATCGATGGGGCAAGAGACTCACGAGATTAGAAAATTATCGGAAAATGAAAGATTTTGTCAGTAAAGTTAATATTTAGGTTACATCTGTGGCAAAAAAGGTGGAAAATGAAAGGTCAGGAGTAAAAAAAAGTTTCTTAATAGGAAAAATCTTTGTTCTGAGGGTGAAGAGATTTTTCGTATGTCTTTTGACATCATATTACTTTTTTCAGCATACAAATTTTTGTCTGTTGAGTTGACATTATCACTCCCCCACGAAAAATGGCGAACTCTTAGCTGAATTATAAGTAGAATATCATTAGACTTTTTTCTATCATTATGTTATAATCCTGTTTGGAAAAATTCAGTGCTGTTGTTTTCTACGAAATCGGATTGTTCTGTAGTGGACCTCGTCACACCACTGTGGTTAGGTTTTACAGCGATATGTAAAGAACTGTAAAGAACTGCACAAATGATTTTGGAATGAACTTGTGAAAAGGCGAGAAACTTTACTTATAATCGTACTCTAGCCGAAACAGCTATCATTATGATGATGATGATATTTTTATTAAAGCCTATTTATAGTACTTAAATGTACTAGATTGTTATTGCTTAAGTGGTAACATTTTATGTCAATATTCAAATTTGATTTTTTACTAGAAATGTTGAAAACAAAACAACCCGGAAAGACCGAAAGAGGTTGGTTATATCTTCTTTCGTAATTATTCATAATTCATAATTTTTTTCATAAGTGTCCTGAATGATTACTTCCTCAATGATGGTAGACTATGATAACATTCTGCTTGTACACTGATGTTTATACGAGAAGGACAACCCTGTGAGACCTTAGGACTTAAGAAGAACACCAGAAGCGAGTTAGCTATGCAATGTCTAAAGGAAGACATCGTAAAATTTGGAAAAAATTCACGACTCTGAAAAATTCAAAAAATTGGACGAAAAATATATGCACGTTGTGAAGCAAACAGGGATTAGAAAAATTTTTCAGTCTTGAAATATGGCTTTAAAAAAAAGCAAACTTTTAGTAAAATAAAGCTTTTCGTCTGACACTCTTCAGAGTTTAAAACGTCAGAACATAGATCGAAAACTCTACGCTAGGAAATATATATACCCAGTTTCTCGACCTTTTTTAAATAATGGAAATGTTTTAGCATGCACTCCATGTTTTTCTCAAATAATCAGCTACCTCGAGATGATATCAGGAAACCATACGCTCTAGTGGATAATTTCGTAGACAATCAACGCCAGGAACAACGCAAGAAAGCAAAGCTTCTTATTAATGGGAATATTTTCTCATTACAATTGACAAAACTAGCTGGGTAAGATAGTTCTTCTTCTCTTTAATTTCTTTTTTCCGTAACTTTTCTTGCTAGCTGTTAGTTTTTGTGAATTGTAGAAAAGTACCTTAGAATCAATGGCTACCCAGCATACACAACATGCGTGGGCTGGATGGGCTACAGCGATGAAAAGATCGTGGAACTGTGTCGGGCGAGGCTGAAAGAAGGATGGACCAGGTAGAATTCCACTGTTTTTTACTATTTCTGCTTACATAGAGAGCATTCTGTAGAAGACAGTGTTTAATGAAACGTGGAGACTGTTAAACAATGTTAAAGTTAAAAGAAGACGTTATAAGGATGAGGTTAAAAGGAAATGATGTTTCTTTGTATTTTAAGACAAGTTTTGGGCGCATTTGTCTATGAACGGAGCCATTCTGCTAAATCTATTAGCTATCTACACTTTTTATCGAGTTCAAGATTCCTGGCTTTGGGTTTTTTTATTACTAAACTCTATTTGACGAGTTCTTAGACCTTTTCTTGATATAGGTCTAGACAAGTAAGCGAGACTGGCGTAAAATCTAGCTGCCTAAACTAGCGTATGACATAAAAGATAATTTGGACATAGCCACCTGTCTCACGCAGCCATCCAATAGCAGAGCTGATTGGTCAAAAACGAAAGCACAATCAAAACAGCTGATCAGATAATGACCTGTGATGAAAAAAGCGTTCGTCGGCACCAATTTGAAGGAGCTCGGAAAGGCGGGAAAACACAGCATTCTTAAATACCTTTAGTCCGATCCCGGGGGGGGGGGGGGGTACTCCCATTAAGGCTTGACAGGGGTCCAGTCCGTTTGAGGGTCTTACCAAATGGCTACCAAATGGCCCATTTTCGATAATAACTAAACTGCTCAGTTTAGCTTGCGATTTGTTATAGATAATGAAAAAGATTTATCTTTCCCGAAACAACAACAATCAATTATGAAGAAATTTGTCAAAAAGGACCAGGAGAGCACAAAGAAATGGATGCTACCAAGGAAATAATTTCGGTTTTTATGCTACCGTTTGAGGGGTTTTATCAAAAAATACTACCATTTGAGGGTAATTTTCTAAAATTTTAACGCTCGCCCTCTTTGACCCTGACCGGCCCCCTGTCAGACCATAATGGGAGTACCCCCCCCCCCCAGGGAGTCCGATACTCCCTAGAGTGTAAACGTTGGGTGATGACTAAAGGTAAGCGGAAAATTATATTCAGATGTTGATCTAAAATGGCACCCATGATCGGTTCATTGGTTGGACCGATCGGTGGCCGCTCAACGCTAGCCTGTGTTCCAGACCCCTAACTTGAAAGTAGAGGTCTACTTTCAAGTTAGGGGTCTGGAGCACAGGCTACTCAACGCTTGCTTGTTGGAGAGAGGAAACGAACTCTTTCTGCCTCAACAACTCGGTATCCATTGCGTTGATATAAACAGATTCCAAATGAAAAGATGACCTTGCTTGCCAAATGATTTTAAATTGTTGCAACTATACGTTTCCGCCCACTCTGCACTCTTTAATAAATTTTTGTCTATGCAAGAGTATTTGGGCATTCTAATTTTTTCAAATCTCCTATGATACTAGCCAATCAGATGTTTCTCACGGGTCAGGCAACGAAAATTTAATTTTTGAAGTAACGGTTTTTTCTATTTTCGCTCAATGTCGAGCCAAGGTTTACATTTTCAGACCAAGCTCACGTGCGCAAACTCTGGACCATGCTTCTAAAGCAGATTAATGTGCCTAACTAAGATTGAGCCCAGAATCTCAGGCCCAGCCAAAATTTATGTGCCGTTCCCACATTTGCTTTTCCAGACCAGGCCTTTCTTTCCAAAACCAGAACAGTTTTCTTGGTCAGATCAACCTTTCCACTTTTGCTAGAACAGGCCTGACGGAATAAGCATCGATTCAAAATTTCTTTGTTTTTTTCAGCTTCAAGGTGAAAGTTGGTGCTGATATAGATGACGATGTTAGGAGATGTAAACTTGTCCGACAAGAAATTGGCTGGGACAATAATTTGGTGAGTGTTTCATTCTGTCCTCAGTGTTATTCTAGAGGCAATCCATCACCTCCAATCATATGTGCTCTGTTGATTTTTATTCTGTATTCCCTAAAAATTTAATGAAGCAATTCAGGGCGATGGTACTGAGTAGTTGGCAATACGTTGCAGCTGAAAGCAGCTAGGAAAAGGGACTGGCTACGTTAACTAATCTTGTTGTTGGCCCCCTCTATACATACAGTATACGTCGAATTCTTCTTTACTTCAATAAAGTTCCACAGTGTTGACATCACAAAAATCTATTTCTAGAATTTTGCAATTTTAACCAGATAACCTGAATTAACATTGAAAAATTTTCTAAAATTTGCTGATATTTTCCTTTCAAATTGCTGTAATTTGGCCTTGGCTCATAACTTTATGAACTATGTAGTCCAGGATATCAGAAATACGTTGGTATTATTAATTGGAGTTATCTCACCAAATTTTTAACATATATATACCTTATTTTGCTTTATATATTAAAAATTAAATTATTTGGTACTCTATTAAACCTGAAGCGCTGTCATTAAAATTAGATAGATCTTTTGTGGGTATGTCACAGATGGATTCAATAAAAATATGTCTGTATTTGTGTGATTGAATGACCGAGAAAAACATGCGATTGAATAACACCTACCTTTATGCCACAGTAGTTTTGGCAAAGAACGGCGTTAGGATTACGAAATAGCAAAATGTTTTCATGTTAGATGCCGCGATATTTTGTGACCATACCCCTTTATCATCCATGATTTATTGCCTAAATTGAGTTTGAATATTCAAAAATTGATGTATCTCGCATTTACTAACACCTTAAATTAAATAAAGGTATCAATATTTACCCATGGTATCTTTAATGTATAATTGATTGAGTTAGCCACTGCTTTTAACCCGCCATGCAATATTTCTTGTCACTCTATCATCATACATATCGCTTGTGCGAGGCATCAACCAATCAATTGTTTTTACGTTTAAGATCTCTACATCGTTTTCCGTGTATAGTTCAGGTTTGTTTTCTTCGGTCCTAAACCTTTGGTTTATAGAATGATTTGATTGTAATTTTTGCACTGTCGTTGTGTTTTTAATGGGATGGTTGGCCCTAGTGGACTAAGCTATCACTTATAGGCCTAGGTAAGTGTAAATTTTGCAACTGTAATTCCGAATTGTAATCGGCAGTCACCATTTTCGCAGTATTACATCATCATTATAGCCATAATTACTCAGTATTTTCATCTTTTCAATATTAAAGATGATGGACGCCAATCAGAGGTGGGATGTCGATGAAGCAAAGCAACGAATGTCTGTGCTTCGCCAATTCAAACCGTTGTGGATTGAAGAGCCGACCAGTCCGGACGATATTTTAGGCCATGCTGCTATAGCAACACATTTAAGAGAGGCTGGAGTTGGGGTTGCAACAGGCGAGCATTGTCAAAACAGAGTTATCTTCAAGCAGCTTATGCAAGCAAATGCTATCAGTTTTTGCCAGATAGACAGCTGCAGGGTTGGTGGGGTCAATGAAAACTTGGCAATTATTCTTATGGCTGCAAAATTTGGAGGTTGGTTTGAATTTTTTTTCTTTATGCAGGCTTATGCAGATTAGCAAAGACTTTGGGCTGTTGAACTTGGGCTGTTATTCTTTGCAAAAGGTGCCTAAAACCAACCAGTAGATTAAGTATAGTTAGTTGATATCGTTGCGCTGTTTAATCACAAATTCTAGGACAATTTGGCTTTCGAGTCCAGAATAACTTGGCTGAAATCTTCCCAGATAGCTGCTTTTGGATTATCATTTGTCCTGTCGAATGGAAACAATATCATCAGTCAATAATGCTGTACATGAAGTGCGATGCCCACTTTATTGTGAGCGTTAATAGGGTTCTGAAATGTTTAGATTTGCTCTTGACTTTTTCAGTATAAATATTTATCCAGTATACTGATTATAAATTTCCAGTTAGATACATCTAATAAGGTAGCCGCTTTAGGCATTCTTTTTTAACTCGCTTTTACCTGCAGTAGCCAAATCTCTCCAGATGAATTCATAGTTTAAATAATTCGATCATTCGATGATAAATCCTGTAGATTCTTAAATGATTTTGAAAACTGCTTTTGCCTTGAAAATTACCTTCGTTTTTCAAGCTCAACCTTTGGAGAACTTTCCAAAAAAATTCTAATGATTCCTGCTGGAGAAAATTAGAGGTCTTAGAAAGGGTTAGGGGAAAGAGATAGGGGAAAGTTGCTCAAAGCGTCTCATTCATTTTCAAACTAGTGCTTTAAAAACAGTTTTTTTTGAAATTTTCATTTTAAATTTCAAAATGCTACTCGTGTAAAGCCAAAACCCTGTCAAATTTACTGTTTTATAAGTGATACCTTACCTAGCCCTAAGTGTCCACTCCTCATCTGCAAATGTCAACCAAACGTCATATGTCATATGCGTTTTCAGTTCCAGTTTGTCCTCACGCCGGTGGTGTTGGCCTGTGCGAAATGGTGCAGCATTTGTCCATCTTTGATTACATCTGCGTCTCTGCTGACTTGGAAAACCGGTAAGAAAACCAAATATTGTTTACATTATATAGCCATACTAAGTTCCCGCGCAAAAATAACCCGTTTCATCCGGAACTTTCTGTCTGCGGATTCAAATATTTTCCTACCAAGGTGAAAATTTCCATTTCGTCAACAATTAGTCAAGTTGTTTTTGTGTTTAAATGGTTTAAAAGGTCAAAAATTATCTAAATGTATAGATCATTCCATATTGAAGAGGGACAAAACCAGCAAATTTGTGGCACATTTTCTAAGATTTTACTTTTTGTTTAAATGTAGGTAACTATGTAATAATTTAAACTTTCAAGTGAATATCTCGATTACTTCCAAAGACAGAAATATTCCCCGTCTTCCATCCAAATTTTCCAAATCCGCTATTTTGGTAATCCGCCACAAACTGAATTGGCATTAAAAATTGTATTCTAGAGATAGACATAGCAATTCTGAATAAATTGCATGTTACACAACTCATTAGATACACAACTTATAACAAACCGCTTCGGGTAAATGCGTTGCTCAAAACCAGGAGATATTTTTTGCAGCTGAACACCTTTCTTGGAAGTAAAATCTTTATATTTATCTAATTGAGAAGATAACATGGTAAATACTTTTATTGGAATATTTTAATTTTTGTTGAACTTCGATAAATTTAATATTTTGGATTTTTAGTTCAAGTGTCTTCTTCAATTTTTCTTAAATAACACCATTGGGTGAATTCTCATGGTAAATGCAAACAGAAGAGAAAAGCCCAACCCTAATTTCCTCATGGCTTAATCCCGTTAAAAGCAAAGACTACCTTTTGCTATAGTATAACTGTAACTTTGAGCACAATTTTAGTTTGGAAACTGTGAAAAAACTTTCTTGATAATTTCCCATGTCTATTATCATTACTTTTATATTTTGGTAGTTTTAAGCCTCAATGTTCTTTGAAACTCTTTTATTTCCAATAAGGGTGTTTCTTGAGCTAGCAAACACCAAAACCATGCCTATTTCTTGAGCTTGCCTTGAAGCAAATATACTCGTCTCCTGTCAGTTTATGCTTGCTCGTAGTTATCAAATTCATAGAGGACTGTTTCTTGTGCACAAGTATACAGATCTTACGAAAGCTTTTGATTAACAGAAATCATTTTATAATATCCCTATTGTAACGCAGACAGAACTGTTTTGAACACCTCTTCAAGTAACCGAATTTGTTTCTGCCCTCCCGTACTAAAAACATTTTCAAGTGTAAGTTCCATGATCATACCATCTGCCTTTGTCTTGGTCCATAACTTGAAATTCTGTAGTGCTGTCTACAAATATGAGGGAAATCGTACATAACTTCTTTATTTGATTTTCTAACTCGGGAATAAAATACCAATACAAAATGAATGGCGAAAAGCTCCCTCAGAAAAACATGCCAGAAAAATGCTGCAATTTCCGCATAAAGAAACAAAATTAAGGAGGAAGGTCTGGAAAACTAAATAACGCACTCGTATTGAGACGAATTAGTTAAAGTTCAACAGCCCCTCGAGAAATCAACTTTTATTTATTCATCATTTTTAAACATAAATGTTAAATATCTGCGCCACAAAATAACCCACAAATTATCGTAAAATAGCTACATGAGTAAACTGGCAACTGTTTTATAAAAATTCATGCTAATTAATTCTTTTAAATGAAAACTTCCCTCGGTTTCATTTATTCTAAGTTTCATGTTGTTATTGTTTTCATTTTGTTAGGATGATTGAGTATGTTTCTCACTTGCACGAACATTTTGAGGACCCTGTGAACGTGAAGAATGGAACTTATCACATACCGAAAGTATGTGAAGTTGATTACAATCATACACAATAAAAAAAGATAGTCAACTTCGAAAATATTTATAAAATATAACTAATTTAGTAATGCCTAAAAAGCGACACTACTTTAACAATACTAATTCACTGTTTTTTATTAATTTTGATCGATGTTGTGTTTTTCAAATTGGCATGCGTTGCAGCTACATGCCACTACATCCCATTCTCTTATTAATCACTTGCAAATGTGTATATTTTAAGTTGAATTCAATTAAAGGTCTTTTATTTCATTCGCGAGTCCATTTCATATCTGAGGCCCAAGGCTCTTTCGTTTGATTACATTTATGGTGCAACAAATCAAGTTGATTTCTCTAGCTGTGGCACAGATTAATGATTCAGTGTTGCTTTGGCCAATGAACATCGAGGATTTTGTTTGCAGAAATCTGATTGGCGTTTGTTTGACCAATCAGCAGTTATTGAGTTTGTTTGCTGGACCCTGATTGGCGTTTCTATGACCGATAAACACCAATCAGTTTCAATGATTTTGCCTGCAAGAGCCGGGATGGTGTTTCGTACGAATGAATTTAGCATTTATTTTTTAATAGACTTTGAATTAATTGTGAATGGTCACAGGGTTGTTCTGAAATTTCATCCCCGCTGTAGTATCATTATTGAAGCATAACATTTTTAGTACTTATTGGTAAATTTTTATGAGCATATAACAAATATTGGCTGACGATAATCAGTCAAAGAGAGAAACGCTCTTATAAATGAAATCATGGGCGATAGGAGAAACTCTATTGATTTTTTATGTTAACTGTGATAAAGTCATTTGAATTGATTCGTGAGAAACGCCAGCTCGGCTCTTAAAAGCAAAATCATTGAAGCTAATCTGTGTTGATTGGTCTAAGAAACACCAATTGAGCTCTTGCAAACATATCATTAAAATTGATTGAAGTAGGGGCTCGGGGCAATCAATGCGCGTAGACCCCTTGTTTGAAAGGCAAATATAGATTTCAGAAAATTAGAATTACGAAAGATTTCTCTATTACAAGCCCCAGAATTGTCCCGGGCCCCTGGGCACTTGTCCTGGCTATGCCCATCTGTTGGCGGTCCTGTACAGCTCTGCCTATACGACATTGAGCAATAATTCAGATATTAGCCAATATCACTGATTTTTATTTGCAGAACCAAACCAAGATGTATTGTTTGTATTTTTCATTACATACATGTATACATACCCTATTTTCTTTAAAGTGTTTGTTCTCTAAATTGTGTTACGACTTTAAGTTGCCAGGCTATGGCTGCCAGATGAAACCAAAATCTATATGGGACCATACATACCCTACTGGACGAGTGTGGACAAAGTTACTGAATAAAGATGGTAAGTTTATGCTTATTCTAGTAAATTCTCGTAAAATAGTAAGTTTAATAATAATAATGATAATAATCTTTCATGTTTATACAGGTTAATTTGCTCAGTAAGTGAATTAGTGTTATCAACCAAAGACCTTTAGAGTACAATTTTTATGCAATCCCGGAGAGATGGTATGAGGATTTCACAGCTGGTGTGCCGAGTGGAGATTCACTGTCACAAGTAGTACACGTAATTTTCACTAGTACAAAAAGGTTTATACAGATTTCCTAATAAACAAAAAGATTTCCATCAAAGCTGTACAAAATTTACATAGAGTGCTTTGTCCCTTGTTGATATCTCTGCTACTAAAGTACATACGCCCTACCTTTGAATGGAGGGAGAGGAGAGGTAGATGTTTGACTCATGCATTTTACTAGGCAAATTTTGAGGGGTTTGTGTCAACAGCAAGTCAAAAATTTGGAGTTCTAAACGTTTGTATACGTTCACGTACCTTTTGCTAATGTCCACTTTTTGTGAATTTTGACCTACAGATAAATAGCTTGCTGTCTGACTTCTTCAATTAATAGCTCTCTTGAATCTATTAAAAGTTGCCGACTAGAAAATATTTCATTCGCTACTTTTTTTAATCTTTTTTAATTGAGACATAATAATAAAAAATTCTTATTACATTCAGTCCATTTCGTTATTAACTTAGTTTATTGTTGGTGTCAACAACTGTCATATATTGCAAATCGAATATTTTTAAATTTTATTCGAAACCTAAGAATATTGCGTGGCGTATACAAATCAGGTAACAATTTAACTTTGAATTTAACTTCGAATTTAACTTTGCATTTAGCTTTGAATACAACAATGAATTTGTACGTAGATTGGAAGATCGAATTATGTTATTCGGCTCATGACGATGGGCTATGCTCGAAACCTCTTTAACGAGATTCGTTCGTTCTTTCTACGTATATTTTCTTTTAAATTCAAAGTTATATTATACTCTTAAGAATGTGATAATTGGTGGATTAAACGAATAGCTTTGTGGTGTGATCGAGCATCTGCTGTTTTGCTGATTGCGTTATTTGCGGGGCTGCTGCAGAAGCCTGACCAGGGTGTCCCATTTTTTATCCAAGTTTGGAATTCAATTTTGTCCGCTTCTCGTTTCTGCGCTGTAAATAGAACAGGTTTTGACATAATTATTACAAACAGCTGTAAAAAGCCCAAATCCGCGTGGGACAATCTGTTGCATTCAGAGAAAGGAAACAGTTGCAAATTTGCTTGTGAAGCTATTTTAGGATAAGAGCATCTAACAGGGTTTATTTGCGTCTAATTTTTGCGCAGATTTCAAACCAATATGTTCAACAACTAAAATGTTCTGTACGATTCCACTCAAATTTGTAGAGAGCCCTACAGTTTCTGAGTAATGGACCAAGGCAAAGGCAGATGGTATGATCATGAAATTTTAACTAATTTGTCCTTTCAGTTGGAGGAGGCAGAACACAATTTTGGTCATTTGGTCATTGGAAGAGGCGTTCACAACAGTTCTGCCTCCGTTACAATAGGAATATTATGAAATGACGTTCGTTTTTCGACCAATTAACAGCTTTCGCAAGATTAGGATACTTACATTCAAGAAATAGTTCTCTATGAACTTCGTATTTAAGTTAGTCTTAATAACACTACTTTGATTAATTCTACAAAAAGATTATCTGCAAAGAGTCGAAAGTTAAAGGATATTGGAAGCTTTGAAATGACCGTTATCTCGATTTTTCCGCAGAATGAAATGGACGTATGAATCAAGGAGCTTGCATAAAGCAAAGAATATCAAGGTATGATAAAAAGTATTTAATGATAGAAGGAATGTCGTTAAGGCTAAAACGTATTTTGACATTTCGAAGGAAAATATTCCAATTTCGGTGTAATTACATCGTAATTTTGTAGCTTTGATGCAGGAAAGTTCTCTATTCTTTTACCTTAGTATGTACAATTCTTCTTCATATCTGTAAATTGTGAGTCGAAAAGTCACTGTTCTGTTCAGCTCAGAATTTTGTCCTGCTTTGGTGATTTTTGCAGCATAGAATTTTTTCTTTAGGTTGTCTTCTCACTTGATTCGGTCTTATCGAGCGGCTACAGTGAAACAGGTCGATAAAAAAACGAATCGCAAATACGCGAGCTCTACCCGCGCAATTCAGTTGAAGATCTTCTGAGCGACTTGTCACGTTCGCCGATGCGACGTCTGTTTCGTTGTAATGCTTTCACCAAAATTGTGCAAATAGTAGCATCCGGCTTTCAGAGTGACGCCTTAAAAGCTGAATAACTTTTTTTCAACATTGAACCTGCAAAAAGAAGCATAGACAGAAACCCACAGGGACGTTAGATGGGGGCCCAGAAAGACGCTGTTGCCAACTAACAGTTTAACTTCTCAGTTTCTCCCTCCCGCTCTGTTTAGCTGCAGCGCTTTGTAGCTACCACTAGTCGTTCCCACCTAAAAACTCTCCTTTGCGTGTCGATTCCTTTTCCATCTCTGTTGTATTCTTATGAAGATTATATTTCAACGTGCTGATGGTAGCTTAATCGCCAAAATCTTCCTATTTCTTTATCCTATTTGAAAAGGTTCTTCTTTGATTACTTTTTGAAATTTTTAATAATTTTGCAACTGCGATTATATTTTATCGTTTAAATTATCCTAAAATACTGTAAAGCTTTTGAATGCATTGAGAAAGTAAATAACAAATGCAAATAGAAATAAGCTTAAAAAAAGTTGCTCTTTGCTGTAACTCCGTCTTTTACAAATGTTGACATCGTTTATTTTATATTTTGGAGAATCTACAAATAATTGTTCTACTATTCAACATTTTACTTTTAGGAAATTGTTATAAAAGATTTCTGTAATATATGCAATCGATTTTTCTTAGCGTATATTTTATATAAGAGAGAAGTTTATGAAATTGTGAATATTTAAGGGAGAATTGATTAATATGCGGTATTGAATTTATATATATTATTTTTTTAATTTAGATGTTTACTCTACAATCTAGCTTTCTTGCTGATTTTCTTATTAGTAGTGATTCAACCCAGCAGAAACTAAAATAAGTAAATAATATTGTTGAAACTTGGATGCATAGTGAAATAAGTAAATATAGTGAAACATTGAAACTACCTTTGGACAGTCTAGAATACCTTTTGTTTCTGTTTAATTTCTCTTGGGTAAATTTAGTCAGCAATCTACAAAATGCGCTAAAAAAACTATGTTCTGCCAATCAAACGGAGATAAACAACATGCTATGCGCAGTGTTTATAATCTTTGTCTGCTTAATTCATTGGCGACTCCTCGTTTTGTCATCTTCCTTTCTTGCTCTCTTCCATCTGCTTGCATCATCCCTCGTTTCTTGGGGTTTCCCTTTTATCGGAACTCTCTGTTGCTGTATTGTTAGGTTCTTTTTTCTGGCACAGGCTCTTTGTCTCTGTTGATACACCACCAAAAATAACGACCTTGTCCGGGACTTGTCCGGGACCTGTTCGGGACTTGTTCGGGACATGTCACAAGATTTCTTCATATGAAATTTTGACCATGGATTACGATATAGCATTCAGTTAGAAATTTTTCGCCTATAGCCACTTTTTAAAATCGAGTCCCTTATAAGAGTCTGAATTTATTTTCCTCATATAATCAACATCAGGACAGTTTTATTTGTGAAAATTTGTATGTGGAATGGATGTTCGGTGCTGTTACCGAAGCTGGGGTCAGGACTTCTTTATGAGCAACAAGAAGAAATGTTGACTAGTTTTTATAACGAGGCTGCTCGATTTGAATATTGTATAGAGATATCGATAAAGAATATGCTGATAACTCGCAACAATAGTTTATTGTATAATCCAACCAATGAAAATTGAGTTGGCCATAGAAATTCGACGGGCCATAGTTTCTCTCAAAGGCTCTTGACCAATCGGCATGTTCTGCAGTAGCTGTCATTTTACAAGCGTTATTTTGCAGTACAATATTAGGCCGGTTTTGAAAATATAATCGCAAAGCATGCCGCTCGCGAGATATTCTTCAGTTTCTAAGGCCTGGTTCAAACGTCGCACTTCTCATGTGCCGAATCTAACTCTGTATGGAGCGATAATTGAGCATGTTTAGCGCGACTCCCGTTTCAAACGTCGAACTTAATCATGACGCGCCAAATGGGTTTTAGGATTGTTACATGAAGTATCTTGGTTAAGGCGCACAATCTCAAATATTTGTTTGAAACGCATGCACCCTCCAAGAAAGAAATGAATTCTGTTAAGGAAAATAAATTAAGTATAATTATGCATTGAGTTCGGTACATGACAAGTTCGACGCTTGAAACCGTGCCGTGCTGGAGCCGTGCAGCTCGGCAAGCTCTGCCGATCCAAACTAGTCTGCCGCTCCTAACTAAATCTGCCGTACCAAATTGATTCAAACGTCGCACCCCTCATGTACTTAATTCTCGAGTTAGGTTCGGCACATGAGAAGCGCGACGTTTGAACCAGGCCTAACGGGTTGCATCAAAGACCATCTCGGATTTAGCGACGTCATGGTAGTATTCTATTCTATTGTTCGATAGTTAGTTCAAATCGCTCAGGCAGGGCAAATCTGCGAAAAATTCACAGTAGATATCAGCTCTTCTTCCTTTGCTTTCGAAGAACTTCTATAGAATAGAGACAAATACTCTTAAAACAAACATTTGACTTTTGTTGACCTTGTTTGAGCTAAAGAAGAATTTGCAAACCTCGATGGTATAGACCGCCATTGTTGTCATTGCAGCCTTTGCCCCACAAACTCCGAAATGTCTATCCTGTCCCACTCGTTTTATTAGTAGTCTTGTGCATAGGAGAAGGATAGTCAACTGCAACGAACATGACCCTGTGAATGGGAAGATGGGCTCAGGCTAGCACCATTTTTGGCCAACTCAACAATTCGGAAGCGCACGCAATACACCAATTCGACTTACAGCCTCGTTTTGCAAGTTTCTCCAAACTTACTTTTACGACTTATACGAGATCTGGTTTTATCACCATAATTTTAGGCCGGATGCAATTTTTCATATTGTTTGTGCTTGTATTTAAGACTTTGCGGAGAAATGAAGTTCGAGAACTTGTGAGGGATTTGACAGCAAAAAACCATTCCAGGTGAAACTTTACCCCCTAGTTGCCAATCACGGTCAAATCCCTCATACTATTTTTATCTTCCAAGTTAACTAAAATCCTTGCTCTCAATCTGAATCTGATGTCAAAAATTTCATACAAAAAAATTCGAAGAATTTTTCAAAATGAGGCCGTAAGTCGAATTGATGTTTTGATTGAAATGCGGCTCGTGGCTGTTTTGGGGTGAAGATTCCAGCCCGTTATTTCTTAAAACTGTCCTTTGCGTAAATAGTAATCAGCATGTTTAAACTCAGTCAAATGCGGCGCTTCATTGCCACTATTCTTACATTTATCCAGGCCTTGCCCGGAAAGGCGCGCGCGCCTAGAGCGCACCCAAAAGAAGCCTTGAGAGCGATTTATAGAGCCCCTCAAAACGTAAAAACAATATTACCACGGAGCAAAATAATTTCTTGGCCTTTGTCTAATAAACTTGATCAAGCATAAACAATCTTCCCAATAGACCGCAATATTATGATTTGCGTCAGATTACCCCTTGAGAAAAAAATTCAGCAAATTCAACGTTGGGTTTTCGATACCATTTTTAATCTATAACCCTCTAAAACCACCATAGACACAGGTCATCAAGCGTATCCTCCGGCAGATGTATTTGATTTTCGATCAATCGTTAATCTTCTGTTGAAGTATTATTTTCTGTTTTTTCTTAATAATTTAGAATCACCTTTGCAAATCAGAGTTCACATTTCCGTCCAAATTACCGCATTGCTTTCAGTTTTCATTTGCTTTCGCGAGTAGTAGATGTTCTAGTGTGTCTTATAGAATGGATAGCATAAAAAGGGGAATAAAGTTAATGTTTGACTTAAAGCCATGCGTTTTCCTATATTTCTATATTTGTATTAACATAGTGTTTGCTGCATGTTTTGTTATTTAATATTATGGTGCTTTTTGGTATCACCATTGAACTTCTTATTTAACACTCGTCCAAAGCTTTCGATATGAAGCTCTCGATCTTCCAAAGCTCTTGAAGGATGCTCTTAAGGATATTATATTTAAAGGTGCGAAATAGAGCGCCTAGAGTTTATAAGGGGCTCTTTTTATGGAGCACCTTCATTTTGCTTAGAGCAAGGCCTGATTTATCAGTTTTCCGATCCAGAGGTCGACAAACATATTTTCAGCATAAAATATAATTTATCTTAAACTTTATCATAAACAGTAGGGTGCCAATTAAAACTCGTTTACTGTCCTGCGGGCCTATTTATTATTCATGGAGTGGCTGTATGCTCTCGTTCAAACTTTCTCATGGAGGCTCTGTTTTGTGAATAAAAACCATTTAGTCCATCAGATGACAGGCTTTTAATACTCACTCACCCGAAACAAACATAACATGGTTCAAAAGGCATTTCACGTAGTCAAAGCTTTAACATTAGCATTGATTTTTTTGCTGAGTGGTCAAATAGGTAAAGATTCAAGTTTTAGATTTCAAAAACAGAATTAGTTATCAAGAAGTTTAAGAATCAAGGTGAATTACGTGACTGCCCCGTGGAAAGTAAAATATAAAATCTAAACCTGTGGGGAAAATCCGATTTAACATAAATTATTGATTTACTATTTACGAAAGTACGATTATGGTCTTAAAGAATAAAAGAGAAAAACAACCCCAAATTTCTGATCTTTCCTGTTAAGAAAATCAAATGTCACAGCAGAGTTTTGGTGGGGCTTGGAAAATCAATCGCCATGTTTTTCTATTCAGGTTTTCAATGCCTATACACCGGACATCATATCTCATTATTGGCATTTAGAAAGGAATGTAGTGACCCACGCAGGCCACCAGTGCTCTAGTGTAACGACCGGAGGAAGCAACATACTTGTTAGTTCATCAAACAGATTCAGCTAGCTTTATTTTGTCTTTTTTCTACAACAAATCACCCCTCACCACTACTGGGTTATTCTTCAGAAACCGATAGAAAATATCACTCCTTGAGACAGCATTCAATCCATTTAAAGAAACCGATAGAAAATATCACTCCTTGAGACAGCACTATTTAAATATAAAAAACTATACAGCTACTTTGTTCTAAGCATCTTTTACCAAAAATTGACGATAAAAAATGTGTTGCACTATAGCGAGAGAAAAATGATTTCTATCTGATTTTCAAAAAATCTTTTTATTAAAAGATACAAAATTTATAGATATACTTTAATTGATACAGCATTCTTTTTAAAATGGCTTTGGCGGATGCTTTAACAAAAGATTAATTCTAACATTGCATCAATTGGCAACATGTAGATGAGCTATGGAAAAGTATACATGGAATGGAAAATCAGAATTTAAGAATGGAATTGAAGGCCATCAATTTATCAGCCCGCTAACGAATGCAGATAATTTTTTAATGTCATTTAACAACCATAGCATTCTATTTGCAATCTATATGTCAATTCACTTTTTGTTAAATCTGTTATCCTATATCCCTCCATTGTAATACTTATTCACCACTTGATCTCTGAATCACTTAATCACTGAATCATTTTTTCCCAGTCAATTTCAATCACAGAATTTATTATACACTAAATCACCTTATCAATGAATCAACTTAATCAGTTAGTATCCAAGTCTGCACATCCATTTTTGATTTTCTTATGACAAAAGTTCAGACACTATAATTGGCATCATAGCCAATATTACATTCCATGCATGCCAGGGAGCTAATTGACTGAAATAAGTAAATCACTGGTCAAATAAGATAATGGTAAGCTCTGTTGCAATGATGACATCTAGAGCCCTTGTTCTATTTCCGAATCTGCTATGTTCCCCAACCTATGAATTTATCCTTGTGTGATTTCACTGTCTATAATGGCGCCAAAGTGGGAACTTTATTTGCTCTGTGCAGATATCTTTGGTGTGCATAAACACTTCTTCCCATTGTTCCCAGCTACTGAATTTATTGTAATCTAGCTCCCTTGAATCAATAAGTCCTTTAATGTCTTTGCCGTCTTTTCTCAAATACTGTTTGATAAGATCACGTGGTATTTTTCCTCGGGGATAAAACCTATGTTTATGATTTACAACAGAAATCTTGTAGTTAGCCATTCCGTGTTTATAGAGTAAGGCTCTTGCTCTGAAGATGTTGATCACACCTGAAAAACAGAAATTCTGTATGCAAATTTTCTATGACATTTGGGTTTGTTTTACTCATTAAAAATTCCTTATTCATCTCCCTAATAAATACAATGAAACCTTTTTGTAACAGTCAGCTATGGGGCAAGAGCTACTGTCTGTTGCACATAGATTCTTTGTCCTGGGGCAATTTGTGCAGGGAGTTGACGTAGGTATTTGTGACCAAATGTATTGTTTGGATTTGTCCGTTTATGGGGCTTACCTTGTACTGATGAACTGGTAAAAAGTTCTATTCATACTCTGACAAAAAAATGTTTCATTGTGTCTGCCATTCTGTGCCACAACAAATTATTTTGAGTGACTAATAGGGTTGGATCTTCATACTTCTTTACAAAATTGCTCATTGTTTCAGATTCCATGCTAGAAATTGCAACACTTTGATGCACTATGACAGAAATATTACAGGTAGTCATATTTCATTTTGTGGCAGGTGATTCAAGCTAACAGATACTGTTTCCTAAATTGTTCGAATTTATGAAAGGTCAGAATATTATTCCAATCAAGATATGAGAAAATTGTAAGTACAATTTCATTACCTTGATAGCATTAAAAATTAAAAGAAAGTTGTATTATAGGCACACTAAGGAGAATAAATGATGAGCTGGCTGAAAAGATATGCTTTCCAAATGGCTGAAATGCTAAAGTGCAAGCAACTACCGTGCAGAATATGCACTGAAAAAATTGGGCTTTTTAAATTCCATACCTGCTAAGTGCCAGCTAATATTGTCAAACATGGTTGTATAAGGTAGCAATAACGGGACTGCCTCTCTGTGGAATGCAATGAATAGCTCATCAAAGTAAAATGTTGTCACGGTAGGCGGCATTTCTTTTTCCTTCGGACAAACTTCTTCCCAGTGCTTGTGCATGCGGAGTCTGGATTCAAACCCATCTGGCAGGCGGATCAAGTTTGTTACTGCAAAAGCTGGACTCTTAATTAAAAGATCATCTTCAAACTGCCTCCAAGCTGATTTGCCATCCATCTGGTAATCTACAGCATCTTTCAGACCCTTTTCAGACTGGATATAATCTTGAAACAATGTTGCATCACCTTCTCTATGATTAAATCTTTTACCAAATTCTATTACATGCTCTGTATAAATAGGGATGGCATCATCATCCATAAAGATATGATAAAAGTACTGTTTCTTTGTGGCCTTTGCATACTCATATAGCATATTTCGTCCTGAAGTCCATGTTGTTTTTGAACTATAAATATATTTAACATGTGCTGGTGTATTTTGATCATCACATTGTTCTTGATATGAATTCACATAGACATCACACCTTGTTTTGTCTCCTAATGCAATGCTATCCAGTAAAGTTGGAGAAAGACATTTCTCAGTTAGGATGTAATAAGCAAATGGTTTGTCTACCTTGATCTGCAAAAGAAAGCACTGATCGTTTGAAAATTAAGCATAAAAGTACAATACCTGAATTGGTTTTACAAGCCAATGTATGTGGTATGTGGTTGTCAAAAAAGTTGCTTTCAGAATTCATATGTGATCGAAATACAGTTTGGTTTTTTGTTTTTTACCCCCTAAACACCCCATAAGCATCAGCAGCTTTAAAGGATTGACAGGTGTAGTTAACATTGTCCATTCATAATGTCACCCATTGTTGTATTGCCTGCAGTTAAACCTATAAAACTGTGTACGTTTCGCAATGTAATCAAACATATGTAATCTGCTCTCGTTTTATGTGAAGACACACACAGTTGTATAATTTAATGGTAAAGGCATCAAGACATAATGATCAAGCCACAATGTGACTAACCGGCTCAATGATTTCAGAATGTCAACAATGCCATGAAAAAAATCAGGAGAAAAATATAGAAAAGGAAAGCATGTTTCATCAGGTTCCTGTTCAATAAATAGCAAGTACAATAACTTTCTGCCAACTAACTATCCAAGTGCACAATAAAAAAGTTGCTAGTTTTGTAACTGGCCCTTGTACAAATTTAAGACCTGCAGAGATGGATGAAGAATATGTTTATAAATATTTCATGGAACTATCTTCAATCTTTAGATGATGTGGGTGGAAAATATTTTAGTACAAACAAAAAGAAGATTCAAACTTGAGAGTGTGTTAATGGTGGAAAATCAGCTGGAAATCTTAAAAGTGGCTGGGTTTATAAATTTATATTAATTGACATGCGTTGAATTTCATTACTAATAACAAAGCAAAAATATACAAAAAATTAAAAGGATGGTTTAGAAAAAAATAAAAGGATGGTTTAGAATATAACTCAATTAAATTTGTTTCTTCTTGAAAGTAAACAGGTGCATTTCAAACTATAGGAATGATTCAATGACATTTCTGAAGATTGCTGAATAACAGAAAATCTTGAATAAAAATCTAAGCAAAATAGAGATGCATTTCTGAGGTATTGAATTTGTTTCAAAGAAAAAGTTGAGCTGAGTTAATAATACACAAAATTTGACAGTTTTTATATTTACTTCATATAAACAGCTTCTCCTTAGGTCACTCTAACCTGGGAACTCTCATGAGTTTTCAGACTTTTGTCAACTGGTTTTGAATACATTTTCTGTCTGAGCTGAATGATATTTGTCCCAGTACATTGATTTTTATATCTTATTTTGGGCCAATGGCAGAGATGGTCTTGTTTCAGGCTGCCCTCAGAATATGATACCTTATAGGGGTGCAGCTCTTGCCCCTCTCATAAGATAATTTTCAGGGTCCAAGAAGCATTTGAAAGATAGAAGGGGTGATAGGTCTCAAAAAATGACAATATTCATTAGGTTCTTAAAAGCAATTACAAGAAATTAGAATTTCCCAAGAGTGGTGGTATGTTGTACTGGTGCTATCCCATAGGCCTTTATTTATCCAGTGAATTAATACCAGAGTTGGCATATTGGCATGTTTAATGCCAAATATTTTAACTGTTGCATTTTTGTTAAACTCCTTACATATTTGAAAAATATTCATAGCCAGTTTGGCTTATTTTTTTGCCTTTTTGAATGTTATGAACATTATAAGATCTAATGTCCACGATTAACCCAGACCATTTTTTAGATGCTGGTGCCTTAATTAAACATCAAGATTTAATGAAATTGGCATCATGTATGCATCAGGACAAGAAAGCTGGCCCTCTTGAGAAAATTTAAAGCAATCACATATATTTTAGCATATTTTTGGCATAGAATAGTAAATACTTTGGCATTATCAAAAATAGTTTACAAATTTTAGCATCTCCGTTTTAATTTTTGTTGGGATTCTTTGCCATTTTTTCCTGATATCTTTTGCCTACGATCCATATAGCTGGTTTTATAATAAGTGACTTTTCAGAAACATGGGGAGAGAGACCAGTGTGTTGTTAAGTGAAACAAATTTATGACATATAATTTATAAACGAGTACCTCCCCAAGATGATATGAGGCAATGCTTGCAGTTATTCTCCGCGATTCATAATAGTCAGCCTTTTCACAGTCATTGATATTGTACCCAATCATCAGAAACATGGTGGCAAAACATAGCATCGCAACCATCTGGCTCTTTGTGTAGTGTAATTCAAAATGAATAGCCATAATTATGATTGTAGATTTATCAGCTTTAAGTTGTCCCGATACAGCAAGATCGACTCCCTCCAGCAAAGTCCTTCTTACCCATCCATATTTAATTTGCCTTAGGACCTTGCATTTCGCGCTTCTGTTTGTTCGTTGTCTATTCAAAACAGTCAATGCAAGCTGAAGAAGGCGTTAAGTTTTTATCGTATACTCTTCGGAGTTCCTTATCCAGTTTTCTATTAGTATATTAAATCACCCAAAATATTCAGTTACAAGTTGACTTTCACGTGCTTCTAACTGTTGCAGTACAGAAGCTGTCCAGTCGATAGGTGCAGACATAAACAAAACCGCAACAACAACAGCTCGACCCCTGCTAATCAATAAATCAATAATGGTGGATATTTCTTGTCGCTTGTAACCACGCCAAACTACGATAAGGATGGATTAGCCCCCCAGCCCTCCCCCTCCCATGATAACTAAGTTTGTATTGCTGTTTCTGGTGGCAATTACTTTTTTTTATTATTAAGAAAGTAATCATTTACATATCATTTTTCCCTTCTGCACGTTTTTCTTTTTAAAGAATAAATGTCATAAGACTTTATATTGGAGAAATTTAAGAATTAATGAAAAATAGATGCAAAGCTAGAATTTCATCGACAGTTTCACTTTTATTTTTTGAGGTCTGAACAAACACGACAAGCGTGACTTTCACGCAAAAAGCGTCTAAAGTTTGAGGTACACAAACAAATCAATCATGCTTGTTTGTGGCGGTATGTTTCGTTTCTTAAATTATTTTCCTGAAAAAGAAACACTGTAACAAATATTTGATTTTACCAAATTTGCATGTTGCATCATCTAAAAGTGTGTAGTAATTATTGCATGGCGATGGCTGAGGTGCAAATCATGCCATTGAAATTTTTCACACCTTTGGTGCAAATCCTATCATTTATCCGAAAATTCCGTAGAAACCTTGCTGTTAGATGGAAATATCTTTTATTTTTAATTGAGTGAGTTGCCCTTCTGGATCGCTGAGTGGCTACATTCCCCATTATTTGAGCAAAATGCTTTAGTGAGATGCCCAGTAGTTGAGCAAAGCATTGCTTTATCTTTTCTTAAGTCAGCGAAATTCCTTCGAAGCCGTTAATCGGTCGTTCTTTTAGTGAACCAGTTTTTTATCATGTTTTGTTAATACTGAAATGTGTCTATAAAGTAGAAAGTAAATAACGAATGACAGAATACAGTTTTTTGCGGTTTTTACCGTTTTATACACAAACTTATGGTTTTATACGCAAAATCTTATGGCAAGACGGTAGCTTTACAGGATGGTCAAACAATAATCTGAATTGTTTATTGCCAATTTTGCCTATGTTTGAATCCCACCGGGAACAGCAAGAGATGGACCAAGCAGTTGTCACGGGTATTGTTTTCTTCGTGAATTCTCTGCTTGGAGGATATTCGGAATTAATAATTTATTGCGCATATCGTCTGAAATCTTTCTTGTCCTGACATGAAGAACTTATTGACGTTGTTGTGGATAATTTTGCATTCTTGCTATCATGCATGTCAAATTGAAGATGCGATAAATTAATAACGGCAGAGGGAATTAAAATGCATCTGACCAGGTTGTATTATCGTAGCAACTTTTAAAATCTTTTATACTATTGACTTCTGCAGTTTCTTGTTGGTTGACCTAGCCACTCGCTAAAAGGCGTTTTTCGAAACAACAATGGAGTGAAGCATGTTTATTCCGTAGGATTTTGAATCTCGTAGTGAAAATTTGGGACTTGAGTTGTTTATTAGATCAATACATTTGTTTTCAATCAATTTAAAAGCCTTATTGCCGAGACAGCAGTGAAACAGAATTCCAAAACTGAAAGCCCTGAGCAATATGCAACTTCTAATTCAAAATGTATACGGTTTCTCTACTCCACCTTTGTGTAGTGGGCAACTTGCGAGTTGCGTTTGTGTTAGATTGTAAGAACAATTATATCTTTTTGCCCGCAACTCGCGCGCGATAGCGCGCGAGTGAAGGGCTTATAGTCTGCCCCGCGTATAAGTAGCATATGGAAGCTTCAGTTCATGTTGTCAGCACTTTTTCAGCAGATTTTGTCACTTTTCTGCTGCCATGACAACTGTCAATCAATTTCATTGTCAATCAATCGGCTTTGTCGAGGAGGTCGTTAACCGCCACCTCTTTGTGCGGAAGGGAATTATCTTCGGAGCGTTGCTCTGCCAAGACTCTGTTAAAGGCCTTCGGTTTTTTTGACACGAAAACGGTGCTGCATCACAGCTCGGTTCTCCGCAATGGATGGAAGTTTTGATTCGAAGTTTTGGGAATCAAAACCAGTCGAATGCCACACTTTTCTCCCAAAAACTCGAGACCGTACGAGCAAAAGTTATGATTGTCGTGATTATCGAAAAATAAATGTCAAACCCTCGAAAAACTTCATGATTTTCAAAAGGGCGTTGGACTTAAATCAAAGGCCAACTGAACACCAAAAATTCTTGATAAAAAGAATAGTTTAGCATCAACTAGAGCAGCTGTTTTTATAAAATTGCGAAAACCCAAGATGGTGTCTTCTTCGAATATCCTGACCTACATTTTCAAACAATCATTATCAAGGAACTAATTGTTTGCGGGCAGTACTAGCAAGAGCTATTTCTAGTATATATTAGATGGTAAATTTAATAAGGAACTCTTTTGATTTTAAATTTTAAAAGGGATTACGTAATCCATTTGTCTCGTTTTCATTTACACTTTATCAACACGGATATTCCACTCTTAGAAATACGAGCCTACTTTGGCAACTTAATGTTTATAGCAAAATATTGATTGGGACGAGCGACAGATGCCTTCATGCTTCAAAATTCTTTCAACTCCCACCCTCCCCTCCAAATGTGTTCCATTCCTTTGTCCCTTGCGCTACTCCCACCAAAGCGTGATCTTTGCCTTCTACCCCTGTTCTCTCTTCTTGTGTAAAAGTAGTACAAGAGCAGGTTTTCATGCAGTAATTATACAACTAGAGGCCTCCGAGCTCCGATCTCCCTTCTTCTTGCGTCAGTGGTTCTAACAAGAAAAGACGTACCGTAGCCGTATTTTCTCATAAAACTGCACTGATAATTGAAGGTTATTTGTTATGCTCAGTTGCTAGAGGGTCGATGCACTTTTTTCTGTATAAAAACCAAAAAAATGGGTGTTCGGGCTGGCTGTTTTTAATTTTTCTTAAACGATACGGCTGGATTGTTCTTAATTTGCACTTGAATTTTTTGGGTGTAAATTAGACAAAAAAGTTTATGTTTTATACCACCTCAGTCTCAGTTTGTTCTTAATTTGTTCTCAATTTTTAACCAATTTTTAAGTTCCTGTTGTTATACAGCTGTTCTTATAAAAATTGTTCCCGATACACGTAGCAGGGTTGGAAAGGCAGTGTTTCGAGTAGAGCCCTTTCCGAATTACTGACATTCGGAATTGGCTAACTTTCGCACTGTAATCAAATCTCACCAAAAGCACCAGACGATGACGCATTCACTACGACTTTTTTATTCCTCTGTTTCCTATTCAACCTGATTATTTCTTAATTGATAACTTTCCGCTCCGACTTCCATTAATTTTTCTATCTAAGCTATTAGGTTTTAATACAATCATTCGATAATTACGGAGGAGTTTTGCATCTTATACCTTTGTTCGCATTCAAATTGCCTGATAGCGGAATACAGACAAACCTTATTACTGTAGTTCATTATTTTTGCGGATATTAAGAAGACTGTGCCTTGTGCAATCGCAAGAAAAACACAGTATGTTGCAGCGAAACATCTGTTCTGACTTGATTTTGTATTTTTCTGTTTCCAAAGCATTTCTGGGTCAAGTGAATTCCAAACCACGACCTTCAAAACGCAACATCTATCAAACTCTTTTAAGTACAAGTCAAAGATCTTCCAGGGTTGGGGAAACTAGAATCTTTGACAGTAATTAATTATCTTAGCATTCACAATTAACGACTGACGAAATTAATGCAAACATGAAAAATTCACTTTGATTTTCATAATTATACAATGCTTGTGATGATTTGTCCAGCTTTTCATTTGATAAATCAATAATTAAGTAGGCCTAAATTGCATCAAAACATTTTCTAAATAATAGAACAAAAGGAGGACCAGAATTGGCTGATATGTGATGGCAAATCTTGGATTCTGGGTCTCACACTCTATGTTTATTAACTCCAATGGGATACAGTACAAAGATAAATTTGATGCCTTTTTCTGTTCTGTGGCTTTGAGCTAGGTTGCATTGATCTCATCCAGGTATAAGCACTTTCTTATTTTGGCTTTCTCAGGATACAGTAGTTTACTATATTTTTGGGTAAGGTATATTTTGTTGCTCTTCTATAAGAGCACCATTTTATGGGGAAACTGAGACGCGATTTTCCGAAAAAAAAACAAATGGATAATTAGGAAAAAATCAAGATGTTTTTCAATATTCTCTCACGTTAACGTAAAGGGGGCGTTAACGAAAACGTTAAGATTATCGGGGCTTCAAATACTAACCGAAAAATAAGAACATCTAAAGATTGCTGGTATTCCTTGTAGTAAAATACTTTACCAATGACTGCACCTTGCAGCTAGATACTGTTAGATTATCACTTAGGATTTTCAGATAACATTTTAAGTCAAATAGTGAGTTTCCTTTTTTCATAACTAAAATTTAACCCATAAACTATTTGTATTTCTCAAATAATTCCTGAAGTCTTATTTAGGGCCTTTTTAACATACTAACTAGGGGGCAACTGCCCCTGCAGCCCAAATGACCTTCTGTTGTTTTAAACATTAGGCATTTCCCCTTGTCCTTAAATAAACAAAGGTTTGTCCCCGCAGCTTTTTTCCCTTGGAATAGGCTATGGTTTATTCATAAGTTATTTGTGATTATCAGATTCTTGTTTATTCCGTTAACAATTTATTTGAACTTTTTAACTCATGAACCTGAAACCAAAGCATTCCATAGTTTCTAGAGTTGTTCAATAGTTGTTTCGATTTTCCATAGTTTGCTGGCGTTTCCATTCTTTGCCAGGGTTCTTCGTAGTTTTTTGGGGGTTTGTATTGTTTCCTGGTCTTTTCCGTTGTTTGCCTGGGTTTTCCATTGTTTCCTTGGGTTTTCTTATAGTTTCCTGGGATTTCCCCTTTTTTGGGGCGTTTCCATTGTTTTCCAGCCTTTTCCATTGTTTCATTGTTGAGGTTTTTCATTGTTTTTTATGGGATTTCAATCATTTTTGTTAAGATCTATTGTTTACTGGAGTTTTCCCTTGTTTTCTGGTCTTTCACTGTTTGCTGATATTTTCTTTTGCTTGCCGGAGTCTTCCATCAGTTTTAGGATTTTTAATTGTTTCAGTGGGGTTTTCGATATTTGGCCGGTGTTTGTCATGGTTTGCTAGGGTTTTCAATTATTTACCATGGTTTTTCATTTTTTGGTTTGGGTTGTAGCTATTTTCATCAGTTTTCCCTTGCTTTTAAAAGGGGGCCATCCTGAAAGTGAGAAGCTGCTGGCCATGTCGTTCGCCGCTATTATAAAGTTATTTTTCCAATCTCGCATTGAATTTTTTCGGGATTATTTTCCCAGCGTTTTGTCAGCCTTCTATTTTGTAAGATAAGGGATGAGATTAACACCTCGACCATCATCCTAAAAGGAACATTTTGAATATTATCTCAGTAAGTGAGTAAATATGAATCCGCTCCAACTCCAGTAAGATGACTGTATTTGACAAGAAATTATTGATAATTCATTGGGAGTTCACCATGTTATTCATTGGTAATTCGGTGATTCGTTGGCAGAAACTCCTGCGATTCAGAAGATGGGTCTATTGGCCATTTTAACAATCAAACTATTAGATTTTCATTCTGGTACTGAATTTATTTGCTAACTATATTATCGTTATTCTGGATGAAGTACCACACGCAACGTACATATTTAATTAGGTCTATTGGTGGGCTTTAAACCCCTACTTTTTGCAAAAAAAAGAAAATTAGAAGCGAAACACGAATAAAGCCTCATTTTATGCGGTTTTAGCAATAACGCCGATGCCTTATATGCCAGTCTGTTTCTGATCGCCCCTATTTCTGAACAACGGTCTCTAATTACAGGAAGTAGTGCCCATAGAGTGCATAACTGACATATTAAGACAATCCTGATGTCATTAGTTGTGTCACGTATTCAAATATGCTGGTTTATTAAAAGTAATTAATTTCCTTGAGCTTCGAGTCTAATGATGTGATTAACATTGGTTATGATTACTTCTGTATAGAATGCTTTTGATTTGATACACATTAGACAACATTATATCAGAGATATTACTGTCGTAAGCATTTCGAATGGGCCTCGTGTCAAGACGTTCTTAACAAAGTATGGGCAGCATGGTGCCATTTCGCAATCGACGTTAAAGCCAGTCTTTACCACATTTGTTTCATTGAAATACAATGTTGCTGGAGACAGAAATCTCGGAGATATTTTCTGTTGAAAAGCCCATTCTTAATCATTTAAAAGTTAATTTTTTATCTGTTTTCAATGTCCATCAAATACTGGATGGATTCTAAGCAGTCTGTTTAGGAATAAAGTGGGCAAGGAGGGAATATTACCTTAAAATCATTATAAAGAACTCAGTATTCGGGTGACTCACTAACTAAATAACTAATTAACCAACTAATTAACTAACTAACTAACGAACTAACCAACTAACTAACTAATTAACTAATTAACTAACGAACTAACTAACTAACTAGCTGTGTAACTAACTAACCAACTAACTAATTAACTAACTAACTAACAAACTAAATAACTAACTAACGAACTAACTAACGAACTAACTAACTAACGAACTAACTAACTAACGAACTAACTAACTAACGAACTAACTAACTAACTAACGAACTAACTAACGAACTAGCTGTGTAACTAACTAACCAACTAACTAATTAACTAACTAACTAACAAACTAAATAACTAACTAACTAACGAACTAACTAACGAACTAACTAACTAACCAACTAACTAACCAACTAACTAACCAATTAACTAACTAACTAACTAACTAACCACTTAACGAACTAACTAATTAACTAACTAACTAACTAACCAACTAACCAACTAACTAACTAACGAACTAACTAACGAACTAGCTAACTTTGTTCGTGTGATCCATTTATTTGCCCAAATTTAATATCTGAATTTAATATTTATGAAAATAGATTTTTAATGATGTCATTGCTCTTTACTCTATTTAATTAAATTTCCCTGAGAAACTCTTTTCCGCATACTTTTTGGCAGACACACGCCAACGCAGATTGCTTTGAGATTTGGTTCTTCTCCATAGATCGAATACGTTCCATCAGAACCATGTGTTATGTTTTCTCGCAGTTGTTATTACTTGAATTGCTGTAATCTGTAGATCCCGAACGCGTGTTTTTATTGTTCAGTTATTGTTCATGTTGTAATTTATGCGTTTTTATAACCTCGCATTTGGTGTCATTTTAAGTAAACGCGTTTCTAATAGCTTTTAACATTGTTGTTAATTCATGACCAGGCAGTATCGTGTTGATCGGATAGCAGCCTTGCGTTTGACTTTTGGATAAGCCATAATGGATTCGTCCATGGTGACCTGATGAGCTGGCGGATCTTTTTCAAATCAAAGGCGTACAGAAAATGGCCTCATACAGTATTAAAGTGCTGTCGTTGGTAGCAATATTCACATTTGTAGGTGAGTCTTTGAACGCATAGAATTTTGTGCTATCAACTTCATTTACCTTGATCGTCATAGACCTTACATTCCCGTGCCATTATTTTTAGATATTTTCAATACATCAACGACCAGAGCAAACTTTGCTCACATAGAGGGTTAAGCATATCTCTCTGCTTTCTACCCAATTATTGTTTCTACTCAATTATTGTTTCTACCTCAGACGAAGGAAGAAATCAAACTTGATCAACATGCCAAACAATTATAAGGCCATCTGTTAGTAGCAGGGATTTATTTCAGCCTCGGGGTTTTTAATTTTTAGCAACAAGAATGTTTGCAACAAGTAATTCACAATAAGTTTAAATAATCAAAAGGGGTTTTATTTCCTAGCCGTTGGTGTACAGCCGATAGAAAATTAAATTAATTTCCGATAGTTTGTTACGAATTTCACCAGATTCGTCAAAGTTTTAACCATATGTTTTTGCAGCTTTTTAAAGCACTGAGAGTTGATTCCCCTACCTCAAATTTTTGAAAGCTTTTGTTCCCTGCAGCTTACTGCTTGTTTGAGTTCAACTTATTGTGAATTTTCTATTGTTAATGTCTATAGGCTAAGCGAGGGATTTTGGCAGTCTGTTAAATACTTTGATATCCCAAAAAAACAGAGTTAAACCATAAATTTTAGCTTCACCTGCTTCACAAGAATTCAATAAGACAACTGAGAACCTTACTTAACGTTATTTGACAACAGGCATCAAACCACTAAATCATAATTCTCACATTAAATTTCTACATATTCCTTTACTTTTTTAAACTTATATTTTTCTTTATAAATGAGAAAAATCAGGGACGCAATGCCATCTTTAAGCTAGCAGTGAATGTTTTCAAAAATCAATGGTTTTTGTAATCGAAAACGTATCATATTTTCTCTTTCCCTTCTTTTTATTCCACTTGAATCATATTGGTCCAGTTTTATTGTTAATAGTTATTGATTTATTGTCAGAAAAAACTGAAGGCTGTAAAAAATTGGCATAGGGTTATTGCTCCTTTGAACAATCACAGCGCCCCGGGGGTGGGGGAGGACTGGAAGGGACACCCCCCACTTCTCAGCTTGATCGATTTCGTCTTAATTCGAATTTTAATCTGCTGAACGCAACTTAAAAACAGGTCAACTGCTGGCACATGAACATTAATTGCACGTTTTGAGTAACTTTGTCATTGTACGAATAAAAAAATTAATAGAGATCGACCTAAAATCAGATTATAGATAGTAATCGTCAATATTTTCCTCAAAATGTTTCTAAGTTATATTCATCAACTAAAATTTTCCTATAAGGAGGTGGCCTCTCGATTAGCTCTGCTACTGAGATACCTCCTCCTCAAAAATTCCTCTTCATGCAAATTTTCTAATTTTTCTGTTGTTATGTTTAGTCTTTAAACTTGTATTGTAACTTGTAACCTATAGTTTATTTTAATGTTTTGACAAAATTTGTATGTAGTGGAAATTAAAATTATATATGAACTGAACTAAAAAAAGCCGTATAAATTTCCTTGATAATTACGAAGAAGACCAGCTTCAAGAGCATTTCCATGCAAATGGCACATTTGTTTCCCTTTCCCTTCATATCAAAAGGCCAACTGGGTTGCTTGACAATGCAGCTGTAGCTCTTCCTCTCCATGCATTCTAGTATTAAAGCACTTACAATAAGCCAGGCATCCTAGGAAATATTAATTACCCCCTATTCAGTTTATGTTGCCAGGAAGCTTTGTTTTCATGGTTGCATTATAATACATAAATAATGTTTATGGTTTCTTGCTAGTTTAAAATAAAGAGTGGGAGTGCCTATAAACAGAATAATTTCAGTTTAATAGCCATAACATCATAAATTCTAGATAAATTCTATATGGTAATTTGATTTCGGATACTACACCTGCTTGAGTTGGTTTTCCAGTCTAGCCTGAGGCCAACTTCGCTCTCTAATAGTCTTAGAAAGGTGCAGATAGTGAAGCTAAAGGTAGGCAGGGCCCCATGAGGACCTTTGTTTTAGAATGAGCAAACAGTTCGAATGTTTGATTTTTGGCTGTAGTACGAGGCAACTCCATCATTGCTTGTAAATAGCAGAGAGAGTTTTGGCTCCAGATACTTTCCTTCACATGAATCTCTAAATAAAAATTCTTATATGTCATTATATCACTTTACAAGTTTATGGGACCAGTAAGATTCTCTGCTAGAATTAAGTTGTAGATAGTCTTGATCATAAAACGAACCACCGATGAAACTATGTTTTGAAAATGCTCTACATTGACCAAGTTTAATTTTTATCGAAAGATAAGATTATCTGATTGCTTGTGAGAATTTGATGGTAAGTGCGAGCGTTTAACAAAATTAATTCATTTTAATTTCGGCTGGGGGCTTTGACATGAGGACCGAATGCTTTTTATAGCAACAGAATATCATAACATTACCCATGTAAATCAACATAAAAACGAGCCTTAAATGAGACGACCGTGTAGCCTCCGCCCTTTTCCCCCCACTCTGTCCGCCGCCTCTCACTCCGCTCGACCTTCCTCTTCCACCTTTTAAAGAAATCGTTTCCATAGACTAATTGCAATGAAAACACGCCATCTTGAAAGCTGATACACAATGGACTATTAAATTACATAAGAAAACGAGCTCTAAACTTTGCTATCTGCAGTGTCGATTCAGGATTTCTAGAAAGGAGTGAAGCACCTATTTATTTATCTACAAACAGGTAATGAATGTAACGATGGCAGTGGCAGGGCTAGAAAAGGAGGAAGGGATATCGGCTGTATGATGGTTGATCATTTGCTTCCATGGTACTTGGTGTATTTTTAAATAATAGGTTTTTCAGGGGGGGGGGGTTACACTGTTCGTGTATATGTTTTTAGGGATTTGTGATCTAATCAGTCATTCACTGACGGTGAAAATGTCTCTCTTTGCAGATGGATATCAGCGGCCAGATCGTGTCGACCTATGCATAGTCCTGTCCACAGACGCTAGCTATGGAGACATCAATAAAAGTTTCGCAAGGATATCTAAGCTTATCCCAAAAATAAGCATCTCACCAAGCACTACAAGGATTGCAGTTGTTGATGCTACCACCGGTGTAAAGAAGTTGATTGGGTTCAGCTCCTGTGTTAACAGAGAATGCGTTGTGGCAGAGCTTGCGAAGCTAAGGTATGAGATCTCTTCGGTGCTGAATAATAAAGCTGAATAAAAGCTATGTTCTAAGTAGAGGCATAGGGATAGATGCTTCTTGATGAGATGGCTAAGGGGGATGGGGGTATGATGACAGGTGCGTCTTCAACATTCATAATGGGGGGGCTAAGGGGGCAGGATGAGGCATGATGGCAGGCGCTTTTTGAACGCTCATAATGGGAGTGCTAGGGGGAAAAGAGGTATGATGGCAAGAGCGTCTTCAACGTTCACAATGGGGGGCTGAGGGGCAGGAGGTGCCTATTTGGAATACTATTGGTGTTTTGTAGGGCGTTAATCAGCTTGGCTCTCTTGCCAATGACCGGCTTTGCCTTTGCGTGTCCCCTCTTTTGCTAACTGCCCCTCGATCACTGTTGATTGTCAAGAAAGTTATTTCTACAAACAACCAATTGCAAACAACCAACTCCAAATGGAATGTTAGATACGTTGCTGCTGTCATGTTAAATGCTCGTGTGAAGTTGGCTTGTATCCAACTAAGCTTTGATCAATGATATCCATTTGAAGGCTGTAGATGGTTGATCAGATCATGGAATTCTCTATTGAACATGATCAGTGGTTTTTATCAATGATCAATCAATCATCCAAAACACCATAATGATTTTAATGATGATTACCTTGTGATTTGATCATGTTGCACACCCAATGTTCGAAATATCCAGCGGTCCCTGAAGTCAAGTAATAGAGTAGCGGAGTGTGACGTCATCAAAATCTATGTTTAGAATTTCTTAATTTTTACTACATAGCCTGAAAGAAAATCATGAAATATCTCTCAATATGCAAAATCAATTAAATAAATTCAAAATTGGGTAAGATATGGCCATTGAAAGATTACAAGTTTTCCAACGGATAACTGTTTTTCCTGCCTGGTTATGTCATAGACTTATGAACCAAGGCCAAATAACACATAACATTGATTTTCCACATTTTTTGCACATAGTTTTGTTTCATAATGCTTTTTGGGTTATATGGTGAAAATTGTAAATTCTTAAAAAATAGCTTTTTATCATCACTCCAGAACTCTGTGACACGAGCCTGGGCATAAAGGAGCCAGTTGTCATTGTTTCGAAATAATTTTTAACAATACGGAATCAACTTTTATTTATTTCCATTGCAAAAAAATAAGAAAGAAAATACGCTGACCTAGACAAAGCTTCAGAAACATGTATAGAATTGTACAAACATGCAATTTTTCATTGCATGCATTTTGAGAAATAGCTGTTTCAGAAAACATTTTATCAGCGAGAAAGAGTGCTTTTCAGCCATGATCCTGGTTGTTTGCAGCCGGAATTTGAATAGTTTTTCCTTGATCAAATAAAAGTTAGTTTTAAACAACCTAATTGTATATTAACTAAGATCGCTGCATTAGAATGCTACGGATAAGAAGGGCAGCCATGATAAAATAGGCATTCTAACGAAATTTGGACAATACACTTTGCTTCGTAAAGGTTCGCAACATGACAAGAACAGGCAAGTCTGACCTGTTTAATCTTTGTCTATAGCTCATACCGGACAGCTATCGAGGTAGAACCTGGAAATTAAGCTGCATATCAACAAGGGGTGCTGTTCAGACTTGCCGAATGCTCGATTTTTTACGCTGTTATACATAACAGATACGTCTATGCGTGATAAAATTTTCAAAGAGTCTCATCTTTATTCGAAGCTTCGACCTCCACGAAGTAACACTTTTCTGCATAATTTCAGAACTCGCATCGAAAAACGACGAGGCATCTTTTTTAACCAAAGCAGGGCTAATATTCACCCTTACTGTAAAATACAAAGTCCGCACCAACGATTCTAAACGGGGGACTGTATTGTGAACAAATTGTCCTCTTACCCCCATAACCTTTTTGGCAAAGTTTTACCGACGCTGTTTGTGTTTTGCTTGGTGTATTTGGTAAATAAATCTGACAGCTTAATATCTCTTTGGCCAATAAGTAGGGACCATGACCCCTTTGGCCTCCTGTGGTGCGGGCCCTGTAATACGAAACAGTGCCACAAAGTAACAATATATTTTAAAAGCGTTGTTCCAGAGCGGTACCTGTCCGTAAGCGGCGCATATCCGTAAGCAGTGCGTGTCCGTAAGCGGTGCGTATCCGTAAGCGGGGCTATATTTACCACGCGCTATTTTGCGACTCGTTAAGAGCTCTTACAAGCGGGCAAGCTTTAGTGACGTCGTCGTTGTTGATAAAATCAAGGCTTGTTTCGGGGGTTTACAAGCGTTTGCAAGGATTGATAAAATTCTGATATCCATGGAAAAACGGTCTTTAAAAATACGTGGAGTTAGCTTTAAGTGAACTCTATTTTTCGATTTATCAATGTTGATTGGTAGCAAATAACAACATTGGTTATCTAGCAGAAGACGTAATTTAATACCCTGTACACCAGATTGTGTCTATCCGAACAAATTTTATCCATTAATGACGTAAGATCGGGAATTAACTTTTCCAGGTGCCAATAATGAACTTTTAAAGTCCTATTGAAAATTTTTGCAGTTTTTCATCCCAATAAGCATTAACCTCGAGGAGGCCTAGAGCCGACTGAAGAGAGGTGAGACGTGGCCTAACTGTTGTTGTGGTTGTTGCACGCTGTTTGTGCATACCCCAACTGTAAAAGATTTATCAAGTGGAAACGCACACCGAAAATGGGTAAAGTTTGCTCGATCTAATTTTAACAGTTAGCACACACGACAAAATTTAATGGGATCTGGTGTAAATGGGGTCTAAAAGTTGTAGACTGAGAAGTTTGCAATTATGTTTCTTGAGCGTAATGTTGTCCTTGCCTATAAGAGCTTTATTATGTGCGTCTTACGTCCACCAATGAAATACAGGCAGCGGGGTTTACATGTTGTGTGCAAGAATTCCGTCTACGGTTGAAATCCATCCTTGAGATAATATGCAACCAGCGTTTTCCTTACTTTTACCATTACGAATAGTGTAAAAGGATAAAATCCGATTCACACGACTGTTGCTGAACCATTCTGGCACACAGTATGTAAACCCTCCTTAGCCACCGTGGCGTTTTTAGGGCCACTCTCTGTATCAACAGGCCTAATAACACTTCGAATGTATTATGTTGTCGCTCCATTGAAAGTACGGTCAGTAGGACGAGTCCCCGTGCAAGAGTTTTAAAAAAAATAGGGACGGCCTTTTCAATCAAATCTGCGTGAGATTCGATAGCGTGGCGAAGCAGTGAGAAACACAGTGAACAAAGTTGATAGCAACGGCGCTCGTAACTACAACTACCAGAATGCATTGCGTGTGGCAACCCCTGTGATGTAATAATGGAATCGGTCTATTAGCACCGCCTTAACGCATTCGAAAATAATAAATTGCAAGAGAGGAACTTCGCACTTTCGAATCAAGTGTAATTAACTGTTATAAATGAGGAAACATTAGCAAGTTTCACCAGCCGGTGGGTTTATAGTGGCTTTCGCAAAATGTGTAATAATTGCTTAACATCGGCATATTGCATATTGAGCGTGCTTCAGTTGCATTAAAAGCCGCAAACTTTGCATTGCTGTGTTGACTCTGGTATGTAAATGAGGTTGAAACGGGGTTGCAAATATATACCGGGGAGGTTTGTTGTACTATTTCCTGCCTAAAATATGTTTGTGCTTTGTTAAATTTAGAATTAATGTGTTCTTAAAACGTGGTGTGCTGGTATTTAAGATCGGGCATTGAGAGTCCTTTCTGTATTGATTTGGAAATACAGCCAGTGCTTTTAGATGGTTGACTCCCGTAAAAAAACTGAACGACAACACTTACCATTGAAAATTGGTCACCTTTCGGCGTCTGCACCTCCGCAGCCCACTGGCATTACTCCTCTGATTTTTAGGTAAACACAATGAATTAAAAACTGTTGATATTTTTCATTAGAACCCAGAATTACGGTCTGTTTATAAAGCAGAAAAACTAAGTAGCCTAGAACATGTTCCTAGTGACATGGCTACATTTCTTTTCGTGCCTAAAAGGGGTTAACTTCAAAGAGATTCTGACCATGTTTTATGATGTTGGTTTAAGAAAACACTAGGAAACTTAGTTCTCTTTTAAGCATAACATACAGTCTTTCACACAATGAGCAGCCGGTCCCTTCGGCAAACAGAAGTAGGGTTCCATTATTATGAAAAATTTCGCAAAATTAGTCGCAGGATTATCGCCAAGATTTCATAAGGTTTGTAGAATTTTTGTCACACATTATGGCACGTCCCTATCAGATGAAGGATGATGTGATATCTCCTACCCAAAGCAGCGCCCGCTCAATAGGGGGGCATGGCCTCCCCACTTTTCGCTTAATAAAAGAATACAACCGGCTTGAATTATTTATATAGATAAACCTTAGATTACAACAAATACTTCTAACCAAAGTAAACAAGTAAAATAACATAGGGGGGGGGGGGATTGGGAATGGCTGAATTACCCTGAGTACCAGACTCACTATATATTTCATATAAAGTGAGTCTGGTACCCAGGGTGTGTCTGAATTGGCCCTTGGAAACTGTCGTTATTGTACCAAGACTTTTGGCAGGCATTATATATTCGGAAACCTGATTCGGATTTTTGAATGAACATAATTTGCAAGGAGCAAGATCGTATGTTGTTGATTCGAGAATTTTACACGCACCTGCAGATTAATGGACTGTACTACAGATATGCGTCATTTGACTGAAGTTACTTGACGAAAAATGTTATTTTTATATTTTGATTAGCATAATCATAAGACGTTACAATAAAAAATGCGCATTTATTAACTTAAGGAAAGTTTCTGAAAGTTTTTTAACTGCGACATATCAAGAACATATGCGTACCAGATGGGAAGGTTAACAGTCGCAAGGATTCGAATGGCTATTTCGAGGGTTAGTTTGTCCTTGTTGACAACTCTATCTCATATTTATCCAAGTTTCTTATAGCAAAAGCAGTCGACTATGATGAAAATAAGACAACTTGATGTGTACCGTAAGTCTTTGAATAGGCCATTAGGGGCATATTTCAAAAAAAAAGAATTTGAATGGGAGTTATTCGAGGGAGGTCTTTCTCGAAGGTCGAGATTTATTTAGCAGCAGTCAAATGTTTTTCGAGTGTTAATTTTTTTCCTCTATTTGAGGATGGTCAGTATGCTTCGAGATGCAGATATATTGGGATAAACACATTGCTGTCGAGACAATACCTCCGCCCACGGGGGTATATTCGAGGGAAAAGGCTTATTAAACAAAAATTACCTTTTTACGAGGGTGGGGACTATTCGAGGAATTGCGGTAATACCCTGTAGCTTCCGTCACTAAAAACTTGGATCTAAAACCATGAAACTATTCAAAAGGACTCCGCTAACATCATTACTGTCAAGTTTTGAAGCAACATTTCAGTATAGCTTTATTCGTTATGTCAAAGCAGTCTACTGTATTCAAAAGTGCTTGTTTCGACAATGCACTTGCTAGAATTGATTGAAACCGTCTTGGGAATCACGAATGGCTGAATGAATCTGTTAATAAAGAAGCATTTTTATGACTTCTTTGTTTAGTAGAAATATATACTTTGGATCTGCATATTTCTATAGCTACTTCTTGTTTTAATTTTGCTACTTACTACTGGTATCTATAACCACTTCAAGTGGCTAGTACAATTGATCCTCTCTTTCTGATCCAGGCTCAAAATGTTAAAACATCAAGTGCCACATCATCGTCCTAGGCTGAAAACTGTTTTTCCTTTGGCGTTTAAGCTGTTTCAAAAACATAAAGGAGAAAGTACAAAGAAGTATATTCTGTTGATCACAAAGAATCCACTCAGTTCGGAAAGATTCTTTCAGCTGGAGAAGATCCTTGCAAAGAGGAAAATCATTCTAACTGTGAGTGCTTTGAAAAGCAATGGAAAAGGATACATGATATTCAAAAAGAAAATTATTCATTTAGAATATCTGCCATTTGAGAGAGGTAAGATTTCAGATATCTGTTGGCGGCAGGGGACCATGGGGTAGACTGAGATGGACATGTTCACCCCACTTTTCATCAGTAGATTTTTATTTCATGATTAGCCGATTAATGGTCAGGATGGGGGGGGGGGGAACAAGTCGGATAGTTTTGATTTCCCAGCAGCTAATCAAGGATTACCTATAAGTCCACATTTATTACGTTTTAATGGAGAGCAAAGAGATTAAGTTTTATGACGTTTATTTTGCTTTACTTTATATTGCCAATCCGTCGTTAAAAGTAATTTAATGATCTTTAGATATTTAGATATTATATGTTAGTCTATGTCTATGAATGTCACCTGTGCTTTCGCAGAGAAGATTATAAATTGTTTCTGCTTCCCCAGAAAATTAAAGATTCTTTTTGGTACAAATAAAATTATCTGCCGGTAAGCATTTTGCCAGCTCTGTAGCTATGTTTGAAGGTTTTCCTCAGATATCAAGCTGAAAACCAGATAATTTCCCTACAAAAATTCCCAGCAGATGTTCTGATTCTCATGTTTATCGTTTCAGAATCCTTTACCAGATGTGACAAGTCTGGGGTTGTCTATGATGAATGCAACAGAAAATGCTACTGTATTGATGGAAAAATGATGAAATGTGCTCGAGTCAGAAAGGAGTTCACAGAGATGTCAATACCTGAGAGAAAAAGATACATTTCTGCATTTAAAAAGCTGGCCGCTGATGAAAGATACAAGAAAAGGCACGAGAACTTCGTTAAAATTCACAAAGATTTATTCTTTAAAGGTGGGTAGCATTCTGTTAATGAACCTGGAATTTTAACCTGACAGCGTGGTCTAATGGTTTTCTGCTGGGCAGAAAAGAGGCTAGCGTACAAATCGTGGAGACCTTACAATCTGGAACCCCGTGTCCTGCAATCTGAGAGAGAAGTTTCAGAACAATGATTTTCGTAAGAGATTTTAATTTTTAAAAAGTTTGTTAAGGGAAATATTACTTTCCACTCTGCATAGATAGGAACAGAAATAATTCACGAACGATTTAAAATTTCTGATGCGAAGTAAACTGACAGTAACAAGCCATGATAAGGAAATGCGAATTTTTGGAGTGGGTACCAGAATCTCCAAAATTTAGTCTCAGAAATGCACTTTAAATCTAGTCACATAAATATTATAGGACATAGATCGAAAACTCTACGAAATACCCATATACATATATACCCAGTTGTAGATCGAAATAGGCCAATCAGAAACGTGAGCACATGACTATTCATATTGAGGTTGCCCAATCAGTGTCACTTGCCTAACGAGATTCCAATATTAACTAAAATAAAGTTGCGCTTATAGAGTATTTGATAGTAACACTACAAAAAGGGTTCATTATTGCAAAGATGCTTCCTATGGGCTAGGCCCATTGACCCAAATTACCTACCGACACCGTGACACCCACATTCTGTCCCAGATTTGCAACTATGTTCTCTAATGATTTCAAATGTGTGCTCAACTCCTATGTTTTCAGGTATTCACACAAAGAATTACTTCTTGCCCTGGCATCGATGGTATTTGCTGAAATTTGAAAACCTGCTTAGAGAGATTGACTGCAGAATAACGATTCCATATTGGGATTGGGCCTTCTGGTCAGACGTGCCTTGGGTAGCAAATATGCACATCTGGAATTCACACGATTATGGTCTAGGGGGCAATGGGGATCCAAAGAAAGGGTATTGTGTTCAAGATGGACCTTTCAAAGAAGGTGAGACTTTAACTCATATCGAAATTCTTAAGACTGCTTTACAAACAAGTTGCAGTAACCTTGATACCAGAGCCATTTTCACTGACCTCGTTTGCAGTGGCTCTGGAACCGAGGATAATGTTGCAGTTAGTTTAATTCGGAACATCAACACCTTTAATTGCTTAGTACTTCCGTAACCTGAGATTCGATGGCAAAGATTGGGGCTACCTCAGAAACTCTCTCTAGAAGCCCCATCTGTATTAATTTTCTATCCTGCAATGTACAGTTGAAAAGATTCTTGCTAACATACTATAGTTTTATGCTGAGCATTTTGGCTCAAAACTGTAACACTGCAGCTTTGAAGTAGTACTCCGAGTGTTTTAAAGTGTCCCTTTGACTATTAATCTAGGGTAATATTGTTTTTTGACAGGGTCATTCAAAACACCAGATTTCGACAATAAGGGAGAGGTACTTGATGCTGTTGCCTACGCAATAGAAAGCTCGAAGGTGCCAAAAATAAAAACATCAAACAAGGCAGGATGCTTAAGAAGAAGCTTTAACGGCAAACCAGTTGGTGTGCCGTTAATCAGAAAAATCTTAAGAAGCCGTGCTGCATCGTTTTCAGTGTTTGAGAACGTCGTGAGAGTGTCACTGCACAATTCTATGCACAATGAAATAGGTATGGCCAAGCTTAGGGCATGATTTTTTGATTCATTTCACTTTATTTTCAGTTATCGATTTTCAAATTCTGGATTTTATTACCATAAAACATGTACCGATATGGAACAAGAAGTCGACGTTGATTAACTGCTTCACTGTCAATTTATCCTCTTACAAACTTCTGACTTTCTGAAACATTTTCTCAAAGATTTCTTTTTAGTTTAAACATAATGAAAGCTAGGTTTGGTACAAAATGAAGATGTATAGAGCCTATGAACCAGGTACTGTTAAACGTACTGCTAAAAGAACATCCCAATAGCGAAAAATCCCGAATAACTGACATTTATTTTGTCTCAAAACTCAATTTTTTCGTTCGAAGCCTTGTGAAAGCAACCCCTATCATCCAGTGCTCTTTCCTAACACCTGACCGCTCCTCCGCTTCTTCGCTCTTCCCTTCTATTTCTACTTTAGTTATTTGCGACCCTTGTACCCATCGTACCGAATTGTCAATCCTTTGCAATCAGTATAAATTTAGAATAATTTTGCCGATTTTGTCTCTTTTAGGTGGCCACATGTGCTCTGAGTACGCAAGCGTGACCCCTGAATTCTACCTGCACCATGCCTTCCTCGACAAACTATGGTACACTTGGCAGCTACACAGCAAAGCATGCCTTAACGCAAGATTCACTAAATTCAATCATAAAATGACAAAATTTAAGTGTAATCACAGTCAAAAGGAATTTATAGACTCCAGCAAGCTACCGGGACATGTTGACGTCACATATACGGATTATTACTATAAATATGAAAAGAGTAAAAGCCATGACATTGTTAGTACCTTGAGAAGTGACATTGAAGAAACTGGAACGCAAAAGGACCCGTTCACAGTAACTGATAGCGAGGCAGATGAAACGAGCCCGGCCACAGTAACTGATAGCGAGGCAGATGAAAGCAGCCCGCACAGAACAACTGTTAGCGAGGCAGATAAAAAGGACCTGGGCACAACAAATGACAGCGAGGCAGATGAAAAGAGCCCGTACACGGTAACTGATAGCGAGGCAGATGAAACGGACCTAGGCACAACAACCTACAGCGAGGCAGATGAATCGACATTCAATGAGAATAATGACAATTTTAGGGACACTTTTCGGCCTCCTTATAAGAAGCATGTTTACCACGAATATATTCATAAGTTATTGGGTCACAAAAGTGCGGAATTCTGAAAGGCTTTATGTTGTTTGTGGATGTATTTGCCAAGCAGTTTAGCATTGTTATATCGGGGAAAGCAATTGCTTCTAGATGTTGTTATTTTACTTCATGTTGCACGTACATTAGTTATTACTTTTTTGGTCGCTAATCAATATGTTCGCAGAGCAAAAACGGATTAAAACTTCTTTTTTGTTTCCTTGTTTTGCAAGTGGGTATACAAGAGTCTCCAAATTACCTTTGCAATGGGCTATAGTGTTTGCAAGGAATGCTGCAATGGAATGCCAAAAGTAAAGCCTTGGTCCAGATTGAAGTTCAACCATCCACACTAAGGGTGTTTTGAAGGAGGTCAACACCTGATAATAAATTCTCACCAGGTGCGTATTTTATGGGCATTTGGGAGCTGCCACACCCCTAGTCCTTTTGCTGGTTTGGTAGCAAAAATATTTTTTCATATAAAAATCACCTAGAGGTAGGATAGAGGGGCAACATCTTTCTTCATTTACTTTTCGCTTCTGTTCCACTATTAAGAAAAAAGCAGAAATTCTGACTTCCAAATGCTATAGGTTCAGGGTACTAAAAAACTTTAAAATATAAAGAATAAAGAGAATATGAGCCGGAGGTTTATTTTACTATTTCCCTACATTTTTCTCACGTGTCTCCCAAAGCAAGAGTGCCCTGCTCGCTTCTCCTAGAGCAAGAAAAATTAAGGCACATCATAGCTCTTTATTCCCCTCTTTTCTCTAGTGTTGCCAGTTTACCAGTTGCAAATTCCTGATAAATACTAGTTTACGATCAAAACCAAAGGTGGTTTACATCTAAAATGAATACTAAGATGGCCAGAGAAGGACCCTTTCCTTTGAAAGTGATCTACCTTGCTGTTTCTTCGATTGATTTCTTATTAATTGTGTGATGTGCTTTTCTAAGAAGTGCTTGTTCTTCAGTTCTATAAATATGCATAGAATGATAATTATTTCAAAACGTAACTGAATGCATTGTGTATACTCCAGGTATACTTACAAAGACAAGGCATTTCCACAGTGAGCTCCTTTTAACCATTTACTTTCTTTTTATTGAAAGTTTCCAGCAATACAACAGTGTCTGCAATGTGTTAATTATGCTTGCGACCTTTAAGGCAGAAATTGTCGTCTGATAGAAACTCTTCTTTGATTCGCAAATTTATAGACTGGGGTTAAGAATCTGACGTCACAACACGTCACAATCAAAATTGGCAAAAACATGAAAATGAGGCTGAAGCAAAAAATACCCATCGAGCAATTTTATGATAACGAGTCTTAAACTTTATAGTCTAGATAAATTATCATTCTTCAAACCTTATGCAACTTTAATCGTACGCCAATCATTGTCATTTGTCACTTTATAGAAGAACTGTCATCAAAATGCTGTAACGACACTCTGCTTCCCTCTCTTATCTTTATTGTTCATAACCCTGTCGTCTAAATTTTGGATCTTTAAGGGTGAGGGGGAGAGGGCCGCAGGGGTGGCGCCAGAAATCTTCCGACAGAGGGGCTGGAGCTTCCGACAGGGGGGCTTAAATGACTAAAATAAGCAGTTTTCGTACGTTATTTTGTCAAATTTGCATCGACAAAAACCTAAAATTTCCTCCGATTGGGGGGCTAGATGCTTCCGACGGAGGGGCTGTAGCCCCCCCTAGCCCTCCCCTGGCGCCACCACTGGAGAGGGGTGTAGATACTGGGCTACATAAATGCATTCCTTATATACACACATACCGACATGACCATACAGACTTTACACATGCATTGTTGGGACGACAGTTTCTTAAAGATTTTGCAGAATATTGCTCATGTACCTTGAAGAGTATGAATACATATTGTCCCATTGGCATAGCCGCATCGATTACCCACATATACATACATATATGCATTTATGTTTTGTTGGCAAAGACAACGCACTCAGTACATTTTGTATGCACTTTAATTGCACTAAAAACTAACTCTCTAATTAATTGCAAACACTTATATGTATGCAATATGACATTGATTGTATAAATGTGTCCTATTTCATCGTCCCCCTCCTAATTATAAAACAAGGACTTATTTTTTGCTGCTTTTCGCATTTTATAATTATTTTTGCTTACTAAACTTAAAACAGCGTATTAGCGATGTAAACGGGCAAATGTAGCACTATCTAACGTTTTGATGTATACACCCCCGTGAGACGCATCCTCTAAATATAAAAATTTTATAAACAAATCTGGGTTGTGTGTCATTGTTATGGGTAAAGTTGTTCTTAGTGCCTGTAAGGGAAAGGCTGTCTGATAAATTTTCTATCACACTATTTTTTAAAATCCTCTTTTGATCGCAAATTTTGGGAAGAAAAATTTCCTGTGAAATTAGTTTTGGAAACTTGTGGTTCAAAAACATAAATTATGCCATAAAATTATGTCTTTGAAGACAAGCAGGAGTCACATATTCTCAAAGCATGTTCCAGAGTCACATATTTCGCTAAGAGACGAACTCCAGACCTTCCCCCTCCTACATGCATGACCCGATGTTGACTTCGGTCGGTCAAGTAGTGGTGGCGCTTAGTCTCGAAAGGCATGATGGGTAGCAGCGGACCATTTCCCACTCTCCATGATTTGCATTGATAGTAGACTGATGATGTTGGTGCATAATACGTGGAAATACATTCATTTACTGCAGGAATTTTGAAAATAATGATTTGATTATAGCAAATGATTTGGATAGATCAGAAAAGCATGTGAAATGACATATTTGTGCAACTGTTATTGCAGACATTCAGCAAAGTAGAAGGCAACACAACGTGTTGGCCTTGAGTTGGTTAGGGTAGGCCTACAGGAACTAAGAAAGGCCTGACGCAAGATGCAGAAAGAACGAGGGGTAAAGACAAAGTACATGTTCCTGAAGAGGGCATTGGAGAAAATTTTGGGAGAGAAAGAGACGAAAAGAGCTCATCATGCCCAGTTGAGGAAGGCTTGTGAAATTGCACTGCGTAAGTATCAATAATCGAGGAAGTATTGTTTTTAAAATCAGCAATGCAGGTCTAGGATCTAACTTACTTTGGTGTTTAGAGTAGCCTAACCTTTACTTAACTCGATAAAGACGAGTTTCAAATGAATGGGGACAGTATGCAGGGTTCCCAAAGCATAGCGCAGATGGAGCAAGTTGCAGACGAGTTCTTTGATCTTCTTATTTTGCACAGCATGGCCTTAGTCTGTCTGTGTTGGTGTTTGTATGTATATGATGGTGTGTTAGTTTCAGTGTGTCAACACGATAAAATGTGTTTAAACAATTGGCAAAAGTGTCAAATCAAATGATGTATTCATGTACATTAGTACACTTGTTGGTCCAAGGCATGCCATCATTGTCAAAGAAAGAATCACTCAAATGGAATTGTGTAGACATCTAAGCTCTACATATATCTTGCATAGTGTGAGGTTATAACAATATTTTACTTATTCAAACTGTCTTTGCTTATCAAAAGCTGTTTTAATTTCTGTCTCTGCTTTTTGCAGAGATGTTTGAATAGCAAGTTTTTTAATTCTGAAATAACATTCATTGTTATGAGAAAGTTAGAAATTTCTCAATACTAAAAGTTCTTTAGCTTTTTTGAATAAAAGTCAGTGCTCAAACTCTCTTAGTAGTGTTGTTTATTTAGGTTGCAATTTAACAAGATTTAGCTGTCCCTTGAGAACTTTTGCTTTCTCATGCCAGAAAATTCTTTCTTATCACCCAAGAAATGAGGTTTTGCAATCTTCTCAGAAATTTTTGAAAAAGTAAAGAACAATTCCTGATATTTTTGCACCCATGCTCAGAGTTTTGTAACTTCTTAGTTGTGTTGTTTCTTATAGAATGTTATTCAGGCTTTCGCGGCAAAAATATGGCAAGCATGCTTACCTGAAAACATCCACCGCATACCTGAAAACACCCAGGCGTGTGGTGGCGTGTGACATTTTTTCGCAATAATCCAATGACTAATCTACAGTAGAATCCCGATAATATGAAACTTATGTTAACAAGATTTTGATGAGAAGCCCAATAATTTTGATGAAATTTATTTCGCTGAATCCTTAGCATCACTCACTACTAACATTTCAACAAAAAAACGTGTTATTTCTGAAGACTTGAGCAAGTTTCTACATAATTTTCATCAGCTTTGATAATATATCCTTAGCAGAGTCAGTAGGGTTTGGCGTTCATCTAGTTGTAATGACTGTTTTTGTGTGTAAATCCGTGCCCTGAGGGCCTTCGGTTATCAAGCATCACAGCTATTTTATGTATATACCTCACTGGCCAGATGTTGATAATCCATAAAAGAGAATGATGGGCCATTTTTCATTAATTTAAATGTCGCCAAAATCTAGATTTATAGTAAAGCAAAGTCAGAGAAGGGGGCTTTATATGGGTAGCGAAATCCGCAAATCTGCTACTTTTTCTTGCGTAATTGGCAATGCTACTTTTGCTAAATTAGCAATCGAAAATGAAAATCTTGTTAACAACACTTAATGTTTCTTATAAAGTTCAGAGACAAAAATCTCTGTTGTTTTATTCTGTGTTTGGATTTGTTCACTGAAATGCCATAAAGCCTTGGAAAGGTGTAAACTTTTGCACAAATCTCTTTTTCATTTTTTGCATCATAAAAATGTCTGTTTTGCCAATGAAAATAATTATTCCCATGAGAAAAAGTGATAAATATACACCAGGGAAAAAGTAGGCCAAAATAACGGTGAGAATTTATAGAAACGTTGGTCATGTTGAGGAAAATCATGATGAAAGGACATACAATTCGGTTGGTAATAAAGAAAGTTCGTGATATATGGGATTTGTTATGCCGAGGAAATTTGTAAGGGGTTCGGCAGAATTCAAGGGGCCAGACTCATTTTTGTTATACCAGAAAATTAGTTATAGCCAGGTTGAAGCATATTATCGGGATTCCACTGTAGATTAATCCTATGATTATTTCAAAATTTCCTTATTTTAAGTAGCATGAAGTAACAGTACAGAGGAAAGATTAATATTTAAACCCATCTCGAATACCAACAAAACCAATCATTGATAGAGAATTTTGCTCTCAGAATAAAAGAAGGTGTGTGACATTTTGCACTCCTTGAAAGCAGTAGGCCTGCATCAGATCGTGCGCGTGCGATCTCACGCCTTTCTGATGGAAGCCTGTTTTTGCAAAAAGATGTGGCTATATGCCAAAGTTGAAATGAGTTAGAATTTGCAAGGAGGAATGTGTGATTGAAATTTTGTAAGAAATCAAGGACTCTTTGAATTGAATGAAAACATTACATTTAAAAATGTATAAGCTAGGGAGTACAGAGGGCAGATAACCCCCACTTCTCAGAAACTGTAGTAATTGACCTATTTACAGCTGGTTGATGTGACCCTTTTTTGACTACATGTGCCCCCCACTTTTGAAATGCTTCCTATCTCTATGCATTCATTACATATGTTGTTTATATAGAATGAGTTTTGTTTACTTGACAGCTTACAATACCCCCTGACAATATCAACATGTTCTGAAATACCTGGTTTCATTATAAGCGGAGCTGATAATCAGAGTTAAATGAATCCTTGTTGTTTGCAAGTTGGGCTTGAAACTCAGTTCCAACTTATTTCCTTTATCCCCTAAAAGTCCAGATATTCACGAATTGTTCCATAAATGCTCAAAATGCACTATAGACATTATATTGTGGTATAGTTACAAAATTGGCTTTATAGGTATATATAGTTTATAGAAAAGCAACCAAATTACAACCTGCTTTGAACATGGTTCAACTTTTTTGCAGCATTTTAAGACAGTTTGTCATTATGAGGCATGGCAGTTTTGCTTTAATGTGATAGGATGCTGAATTTGATATCTAAAGTGATTTAGGTATATGTTTCATTTAAGTAAGCAGTTAAGAACTTGCCTGTTTATTGCATTTAGCATGAAACTCTGTGTGTAGCTATTGTCAGATCACTAGCAGATTTACTCTATACTTTTTTTGCTTTCTCTCTCCCAGAGGAAATTCTAAAGGACCCATCAAGTTCACCAGGAGGGACAGAAACCGGAACAAGGTAAAGTTTTACTAAATTTTTTATTAATTGGGATTTTATTTTCAAAACTGCATGGTTTATTTGGTAAAATGAAATAATAGATATTGTCAAAGGCAAAAAGGTCTGTAGGTAATCAAATATATACAGGTTTATACATAAAAAAAACTTTCATTTTATGATATTTTATGATATATTCTCTTTCTTCTAATGGACAAACCATACCACTTCAAAAATCTTTGTCGCCAATGGAGGGTAGCTTCAAAATCTATTCTCTTATCTTTTGCAAACATTTTTCGCTTTGAGGGGACTCATGGTAGTTGAAGCTGCAATTCCTTTTTGATATTTTGTTTTTATCCTTTCAAACATTCCAGCTTCAAGTCAAGGGTTCAATAGCAATTTTCCCTATTTTTTTTAAGCGATGTAGTGGTAGCTATCTAACAACCATGTGGCTTGTTTCTCCCATCTCAAACGAGCTGATTTATAATGATAAAACTAGCAAAGCCCACTTCAAGTATCAACAAATTGCCCTTGGAAAAGATGCAGCTTTTTACAGTATCTAGTATCCGGTCAAATGAGCACACCTAACATTGGTTTGAAAATTAGATGCCAAGGATGATATGATGTATCTTTTGTCCTTCTTGTTGGATAATTATTCTGAACATTTTGTTTTTTAGTGATGCAGATTACTCTGATGGTTATGATTCTGATAAAAATGTCCTGGTCAAAGCTGACAAATACTTTCTACCATTTGAGTTGGCTTGTCAATCAAGAAGCCCTAAGATCATTTCAAGTGCATTGGATTGCCTTCAGAAGATGATTGCTTACGGGCATATCATTGGAAACGCTCCAGACAGCCGGCAGCCAGGACGAAAATTGATTGACAGGATTGTTGAAACTATTTGTGGATGCTTTATAGGACAACCAACTGACGAAGGAGTTCAACTTCAGATAATCAAGGTAAGACCTTGTTTTATGTTTTGTATCTTATTTCCACTTTCAAGTATTATTGAATTTTAGTTTGTTGCCTGAAGGAAAGAACATATGATTTGATAAACTAATTGTAACATGCATCCAAACTTTGATATTGGACAGTTTGTTTGGATAATGGAAATTAGTGTCTGTTGGATATTTTACACTTTTAGGGTAGGCCTAAAAATGCAGCATAACGAAACCATTCTCAAAAAAACAATGTCATCAGATGTATATTAGGCATTGCCCTTAATCAATAACAATACAGAAGAATGTATCAAAGATCATGTTGTTTCCACCCTGGTGAAACCTGGCTTGAAAAAATGTTTAAAGATTATTGCAGAGTTTTTATTAACATGGATACATTTATTATAAATTTAACAGTTTAGAGAAAAATTTTGATCCTCTTTTCTTTCACTCCTGCCTATGGAGTGTAAAATAGGTTAACCAAGTAATATTTTGTAAATAAAACTTATACTTATTTTCTTTAAAGGCCTTGCTGACGTCTGTGACCTCAAATACCTGTGAAGTGCACGAGGCAACATTGCTGCAAGCAGTCCGAACATGTTACAACATTTACCTTGCCAGCAAGAACTTGATAAATCAAACAACAGCCAAAGCTACATTGACTCAGATGATTAGTGTCATCTTTCAGAGGATGGAAGCCAAAGGGGTAATGTGTTTTGATTTGCAGTTGTTTACATTGAAATGTATGTAAATAGTTGTATGCCTCCATGCCGGGCTGCTTATGTCCAAAATCAGCAACGTCTCTAATCCAAACGGAATAGACCAATTCGACTTACCGACTCGTTTTGGAAATTTCTCCAAATTTAATTATACGACTTTTTTAAGCTCAGATTTGGTTTTATCACAATAGATTTAGGCTTGATACAATTTTTCATTTTGTTTGTGCTTGTAATTTTGATTTTATGGAGAAATTAAGTTTGAAAACTTGCAAGGGATTTGACCGCAAAAATCATTCCGGGTGAAACTTTACCCCCCTAGTCGCCAATCAGGGTCAAACCTCTTATAAATTTTTATCTTTATGTCGTCATAAAATCAATATCGTGAGCAATAACGTAAAGAAAATATCTAAGTGGACTAAAATCATTGCTCTTAATCCGAATCTGAGGTTTAAAATTTTGTACAAAAGAATTTGAAGAATTTTTCAAAATGATGCTGTAAGTCGAATTGGTCTATAGGCAGATGCCTTTGAGCCCAGAATCCAGAAATGCTTCTCTGGAAAATGAGCAAATACTTTGGCGATGTGCAAATGTAAGCTATTTGGTGTATAGAACATGATGGTTCTAAATTGCTACTTTGAGTTTTGCGCTTAATGCAATCATCAGGCAATTGTGCCAAAGCAGGATGAATTCTGACAGCTTGCAACTTATTAGGAATCTCCTATCTACGAATACAGCTAGTATTTATCAAATAGGTATCACTCTGTTCTAGAATTAGATAAAAAGTTAAAACTGAAATGATTTTGAACCACCTGAGAATATTCTAAGTTGTTATGATAAATATAAACGTATCGATTTTAGTGAAGTAATGGTTTTGAACTGATGGATGTGAAATGAAAAAACGCGTAAGGGGATCAATAAGGCTTTGCTGGCAGCATAGTATTTTTTCTTGCTGTGGTAACAAGCTTTGCTTAATGACTGAAGGCCTGCCTGCACCTGTTCTGTAGCACAGTTGTTACTCACAAACCATTTGCAAGCTTACCAAATTCAAAGTTATGAGAAAGGCTGTTACCAAGTTCATTGTTTCATGGCATTTCTAATGTCATTTATCAATCATACATGTAACTTGTGTTCTTTTCTGTTAGCTTCAGGATGAAGAGAATGAATCAATGGATTCGAGTAGTGAGGGACAATCACAGACACCCACATCTAATCAGGCAGAATCGTCGGGAAATCAACAACAAGATTTACAGGAATCAAGCTCATCACAGCCTTCTACAGACAAAGATTCTCCTTCGCCCGATGTGGGTAGTACCAGCGGAAAGACCAGCTCCTCACCTGCAACTCCTGTTCCGGATCGAAGGGAATCCGAGCTACAAAACAGAGATAGAGCGGAATCAAGTCCTAAAACCCTGAAAGAACTGAGCCAGGAGATCAAAAAAACACTGAGCGAATCCAACGAAGAATCGGATAGTGCTGCGGACAAAAATGGTAGGCATCACACTTAAGTTTTAACAACTATTCTCTCGCTTACCACTGTTAAAAATGCTCAAACTTCTCTCTAACAACTATTCTCTCGCTTACCACTGTTAAAAATGCTCAAACTTCTCTCTAACAACTATTCTCTCGCTTACCACTGTTAAAAATGCTCAAACTTCTCTCTAACAACTATTCTCTCGCTTACCACTGTTAAAAATGCTCAAACTTCTCTCTAACATATATTCTCTCGCTTACCACTGTTAAAAATGCTCAAACTTCTCTCGGCAACACTCACAACTCTTGACTGCCCCTCGACTGTACTTGAGGCATTGAGTCATGGTAAATAGACCTTCTCTATAGGGGGTCATTTGGTTTCGGCGTGATCGCTGCTGTTTCATGTGATATTGGCATCGTTTTTGACAACTTGCTATTGATGAAAATTGTTTTGTCAATCAGTACGAGGTGAGTTCATGTGACCAGTTCAAGGTCAACCAATAGCATCGCAGTCATGAAAATCATGACTCAGCGGATTTTGGCACTTAGGGTATACCCAATCCATTTTATCATGACTCAATGCCTTTAACAACGTCGATAGCATTTGAACAGTCCTCTGCCCGACATTTTATGCTCAGAGGAGTGTCCGTTGAAAAGTTACATGCATGTTTGTTGTCACAGCTTGTCGATAACTTAAGAAACTTAAAAGGTGAGCTTATGTTTGTGGTAGAGCTGTTAAGTACTCAAAACAAGCAGGCTTCTAGAGGTACTCTCTTTCAACAAGTATAACGTCCAGCTGTGGTAATGGTATAACCAAAGGGAAGTACAAAATGACTGAACCACAGTAGAGATGTATACAGAGCTCCTGTCCAGCCCTCTCCCATTCAACGACCTTTGTTATTATCTGCTTTTCCCGGACACTTCATATTATTCTGTACTCCTTTGGAAATCATTGATTTTAAAGATTTTGGCCAAAGCCACAAGCCGTTTTCAAAAAATTCTAATCTAGCAAGCCATTTTTCAATTTAAAATCTTTTAAGATTGTTTCTGCCTTTCTGTTATACGAGTGGCACCAGAGACTTTGACTGTAGCTAGTTTTGTTCTAATAGCATTATCTAATTTTTGGCAAGGTGAGACTTGCAATGCCTGTTGAGATTTAATAAAGTGTATACACATTCGAAAATGAACATAATCCTACAATGTTCGTTGTTAATATCGCAAGCAATGACTACTTAATTCACGATGAATTATTGTTTATGCTTAGGTAAAGATACACATGTAACAGCACAACCAAATATTGCAGAATCGAATGAAACTGCTAAAGTTGAAAGCAATGGCGTCACCGAAGAGAGTGCTGTTGTTTTTGATGAACAAAAGGAAAACATCAATGTTGACAATGAGGCAGGTGAAAAAATAGACACGGTTGAAGGGCAGAGCACAGAAGTTAAAGTGCAAAGTTCAGAAGTGAAACCAGAGGAACATATGACATCAAAACCCGAAAGTGATGGGAATGAGCCGACAGATAACGGCAATTCTAGTAACTGGGCAAATTTTCAAAGCTTTGATACCAATGCAAACTCACAAGATTCCCAGGCAAAAGAGGGTGAGTCCCAGAGTAAAGAAGGTGATTCCCAGAGTAAACTGGATGATTCCCAGAGTAATAAGGGTGATTCTCGGAGTAAAGAGGCTGATTCAACGATTAAAGAAGGTAATTCTAAGACTGAAGAAGGTAATTCCGAAAGAAAAGATGTCGAGAGAGAAATAAAAGAGGAAAAAGGCAAAGATCACGAGAAAGCCACATGTGATGGTAAAAGTGACCAATCATTGGAGGAAACGCATAAAGCCAAGGCGGATGCAGATAACAAAGTCAACAATAGCCACACCGAAGAGCCTACTGAACCGGGAAAGACAAAAGGTGAGATTTAAAGTTTTTATTTGTGCATTGGAATAAATTTGCTTTAATGTTCCACTTAGCAATCAACTGGTAAATAGTTCCACTTAGTTGTGTTTTGTATGTATTTAATGAAAATGTATGTTGATTCTTCAGATGAACCTCCTCGATCAGAGACCCCACAGAGTGCCAATCAAACTTTAGATGACACGCATTCAGTATCTTCAGTCCAAACGGCAGAAGATCGCCAGTCTGTGAGTTCGCAGGAAGGGACTATTGACTCGCCTGCAGCACAGCACACCGGGGCAGCTGGTTTCACCCACGTGTTACAAAAGGATGCATTTTTGGTCTTCAGATCTCTTTGTAAGCTGTCAATGAAGCATCTCACAGATGTATCTCAGGATTTGAAGTATGTTTTTTAGTCTTAGGTGTATAGCTCTGATGCCAAGTATAGGGAATGATATAAATCTTCAGAAAAAACAAAGATTTTTTAATGGTGGGGCTGTCTCTTTGCAAGTAATGACCTTATGAGCAGGATGGACCCTATGTATTAAGAAATCAAATGAGTGTATTTGTTGATTCTGGTACGCGTTTGGGGACAAAAATTTAACAAGGAACCTGATATGCTCCTTTATCTTGACAGCGGATGCATACTGTTTCAGGTATATAGACCGTAATAGATTGCAAGTGTACAGGAAGCTAAAGCATACTTTCATATGAACTTTGTTTTTGTAATCCTTTTCGGAGATTGCCACATTTGGTACTTAGTAAATGGTTAGAAAGTCCATCTCTCAGCTGTGTTTATTGTTCCTGTAAAGAACGAGATTCATTTGCCTTTTCTCTTCTTCTACGCTAGTTTTTAATTAAATTGAGCTACACCAGAAAACGGTTTCTTGCACATGGTGAATTGAGATAGAGAACTTACCGTATTCTGCCTAGGAGCTCTCTTGTATTTCTACATATACATTGATCAGATTACGTATCCATAATTGCTACCCTAAACTATATTGTCAGTAATCCTCAGCATTTTTCATCTAGGTCACACGAACTACGATCGAAGATTCTGTCGCTGGAGCTTCTACTCTCGTGTCTTCAGAATGCTGGAGATGTTTTCAAAACAAACGAGATGTTTGTCAGTGCCATAAAACAGTACCTTTGTGTCGCTTTATCCAAAAACGGAGTGTCATCTGTGCCACAGGTCTTTGAGCTGTCACTTGCAATTTTTGTTACTCTGCTGTCTGACTTCAAAACTCACTTGAAGAAGCAGATCGAGGTAAGCCAACCCTAAACCGTACTGAAGACAATTTTACTTCTTTTTATTAAGTCAAAAAAACTTTGTTAGCTTGCCAGTTAGCCATAACTTCCTTTCTTTCGTTCATGTAATTGTTTTGGTTTTTGCGCCGAGAGTTGACCTTTTTATGTATTCTCGAGGGAAATTAACAGAATGGATGGTATTTGAGAACTTCAGCTTAAATTGTGAATCATGAAAATTACTCATATAGTATTCGATACTGTTTATGCTCTTTGGTGTTTAGAACAGAATAGGACAGTTGTAGATTTCAGTAAAGCATCTTTACAAACATGGGTGACTTTTGGAAGATAAAGTGGTCTTTTGAACTTCATTTTCCGATCATTTTGCAACAAATCCTCTTTTTTTTCGTTCAGGTTTTCTTCCAAGAAATATTCCTTGGTATTCTTGAGACATCCTCAAGCTCCTTTCAACACAAATGGCTTGTGATGCAAGCGCTTTCAAGGATCTGTTCTGGTATGTATGTACTAAAAACTGTTTTGCTCTGCTCCACTTCCATTTATCTCACAGCCTCCCATTTTATGAACTTTTATAAACTCTAATGAGTCTCGAGTTTCTTTGTCTCCATCTTTTTCTTCAGCTTTGCTTTCTTTTAAGTTGTAAAGCTACTTCTAGAAATTAACCAGAACTATGTCAAATCTCCGAGAGAATTCGCCAGTATGAAACAGGCTTCATAGTTGATCCGGGCATGTGAGCAAAATCAGAACGAATTGAAAATATCTTAAGTTTGCCATTTGTTTTCCCAGATGCACAGACTGTCGTGGATATCTACGTTAACTATGACTGCGACATGCATTCGGCGAACATATTTGAGAGACTTGTCAACGATCTCTCCAAAATCGCTCAAGGAAGACACGCGATTGAGTTGGGGGCAACCCCGGCACAGGAGAAGAAGATACGATTAAAAGGAGTAGAATGTTTGGTATCAATATCAAAGTGTATGGTTGAATGGAGTAAAGAACTTTATGTGAACCCAATCTCACAAGTCAATATATCAGGTAGGGTTAGCTTTGACGAAGCAAACTGTTTCTATGGGAAATGTTTTGGATTGGCTCGTTATATAGAATGGAAAAAAGAATATTGAATACCAATATGGTTTATTTTTGCTAATACTTTGTAGAGAAATCAAATTTTCTTGAGCAATGTGTCATGAGCAATTTTCTTTTAGAGACAACGGAGATTCATGATTCCTAACTCGTGGTATTCATATTGTAATTGTATTTTCAGAAAGACAATATTCAGGACCCATGTTAAAAATCGAACGTCCAAGATACACTTTTCTACTCTATCTTGTAGTTCTGAGCGGTGAAATTCGTTAGTTTAATAGTTTCCATGATGACAACTTTCCTGCAGGTTATGCCGACCTTGATGTCATATGATTTGACATTCCACGTCATATGATCCTGCGTTTTAAACTCGATAACTGCACACCTTGCTATTTTAACTGCACCGCATCTCAATGCAGAGCGTGTGATTCCAAGATGAATGGCCTATCGTATGCCAAACCAAAATCTAGTTTAAAAGTCACACATATGATTGAATCAAACACAAAAAGCAGTCTCTAAAACTTTATATCCGTCATATTTTTAAAACCTACCCCTTTTCATTACATGCGTCGTTCGAGATGTAGACTTTCAAAAAGTCTATTTTTGTTGAATCCTCGAGGCATTCATACTACTACGAGGGCAAATCTAAACTGCGAAGGAGATCATGGAGGGCGAAATACGAAGTAGTAAGCAGTACGAATGCCTTGAGGGTTTAATAAAAAATAGACTTTGGGAAAGTCTAGGCCAGATGTGCAACAAAGGAATGAGTTCCTGCAGTACCCAGCAATTGTCACCCACTGTTGCATACGTCTTTCAATTTTCGCATGACTGGGGCTTATTTTAAGGCTTGTTTTCGTTTCAACAGAAGCAGATGGCTCTGAGAGTCACAGGTCAAATGCTGCGGATTCAACCAGCGAAACGTCTTCGATGATATATGGTGGCAGCATGTCCTCGTCGAACTCCTTGTCGACGCTCAGCGTGGGCAGTAACCTTGGCACTGTATCAGATCATCCGGAAAAAATTGAGGTGCTGAAGCAGCAAAAGGAAATCATGGAAGATGGTATCAAAAAGTGAGATAGTTATGTTCGATTTTATTCTGGATGATAGTTCACAACTTAGGTACCAGGATGCTTTGTTTGTTGTTTTCCCCTCTGGTAAGGTCATCTGGTAAGGTTACGTGATTTGGAGTAACTTACCGATCTTCCAGAAGGTACTCTTTCTCAGTGGCGTAGCATTTCTGGCAGTTTCTTACGGTTACCTTCCGGCAGTAAGGACAATTTCTAATAGGCTCGTTGAAGTTGCCCCAGGTTTCAGAAAAATCTATTCCCTTGGAAGTCACGTTCACAAACGATTCTCTGTATGCCTAAATGCTATGAATATTTTTTTCTTATGCAAACTTATGACAATATCAAAAATCTTTTTTATTGAAGCAGATTTGGTTGGGATGTTTTAAATTATGTTGTTCTATTGTCGCAACTGCTATTTTTCAAACTAAGTGTGATCTAAATCAGTAATGCTACATTAGCACTATAATTGTTTAAACACATTTTCATAGAAAACTGCTCGCCACCAGGAAAGTGACGGGGGTAGTTTTATTCCAAATTAACCCATTGATGTTCATTTGCCTGCTTCTTTTACACCTCATATCACTTGCAGTCTTATCCTTAATATTGATAATGATGATAGCTTTATTACTGAAATTATTATCATTAACGCCAATGGTGGTCGAGGAGCCACCAGTAATAAACCCAACCGAACGATGTCAATCCTTCTGAGAACTGCAATGTAGCACAACTTAATCCCGTGTCAATCGTAAGCTGACTCTTGAGATGGTTCCAATGTTGCATTCTTTTCAACATGTTATCAAAAGTCTTGATTTCATGTATGATTGATTTGCAGGTTTAACGAAAAACCTATGCGTGGTGTTCGCTTTTTACAAGAAAGAGGGCTTCTGGGAGACCAGCCCGAAGATGTTGCTCAGTTTCTCTACACGGATCAACGGCTAGACAAGGTATATTCCACCTAAATCCCTTTCGATCCCCTACTAACGTAACATATGGAAGAGTCAAAGCCCTGGGGTGGCGAGGAGAACCTCTGTATAACTTCTGGATCTGAGAACCAATAAGACTAAAGACTAAAGAAGCCGTACTTTCTGAATAGAAAATACTTCTAACTGTGGTCCCTAGGAATTGTGAATAATACGGATTTGCCGTTCTGTAGATTTATCTCAATGAAATGCTTGTGTTATAACATGAATATATATTGCCGCATGCTCGACTTGAGTGTGCTTGCTCTTATTATTGCACGATATATTTGTTGTCATTCATTAGCAAGGAGACAATGAACCTCGTTTGAAGTCTTTCAATTCTCTTCAACTCTTGAACAATGTATAACGCTTTTCCTCTCTGATTCTTCTTAATACTAATATATGTCAATGCAATGCTCGTATGTGTCCTGTGCCCATCTGTATCTATTTGTCCATCTGTATTTTCCCGTCTGTATTTCTCCATATGTACTTCTCCATATGTACTTCTCCATCTGTTTCTACCCTTCGTCTTGATTTGGAATCACTTATGTAATCGTTTACAGGTCACTACTTTTGTTGCTACTGTCCACAGCTTCTTTTTTCGTTCAAATATGACAGCAGCTAGAATGTTTTTTTTGCTTTAGACTCAAGTTGGAGATCTGCTTGGCGACTGCACTGAGTAAGTTGATCATTTTTTGATCTAGTGATCTAGTGTGATCTGTGTGATATGATGATTCGCTGACCGTCTTTAGCTTTTCCCTGACACATTTACATTGCCACCCTTGCATCATTTAATTTTGCTCTGCCCATACGGCATCCAGCACTTAACGACAGACCGGTAAACAGTAATTTTCGATAGCTTCCTGAATAGACAACCGGCATTAGTTGGCCTTGTGTGCTGAATATATAACCATTGATTTCATGTCTTTTAGATACCAAAGTGAATTGATATTGAATATAAAATTCCAACGTTTCTTCGTAGGGATGCCAAGAAGATCATGTATGCATATGTTGACCAACTGAATTTCGGAGGAAAAGAATTTGTTCCCGCTTTGAGAATGTTTCTTGAAAATTTTCGACTTCCTGGTGAAGCACAAAAAATCGATCGATTGATGGAGAAATTTGCAAGTAGATATTGCGAATGCAATGCCACGTATGTTGAATTGTTTTAATTATTATCCACAACAAGTATCGAACGTATTGCTATACATATATTCATGTTGATGAGAACATCTTTTTGTTATTTTCTGTTAAAAAGGGCGGAGGGAAGGCGATTGATTCATTATAAATGTAACATATTAAAGACAGTTTTAAGGAAACTGGTGATTTTATTATCTAGGAAGCAACCTTCTTCTTTGGCTAAGTGCCTTCGAAAATTTCTATATTTTTGATGGATATGTCAGTGTTTAGTGTCATAATGTCCACAGTGATGTTTAAAGTACACAAATATACATGCCGCGATTCCTGCTTCAAAAAGTGCCAGGATAAATTGAGTCAAAATCACCATAGAGTGATCTTGTTTCGCCACAGGTAGCGTGATTCTCATAACTCATTTTTTACAGGGAGGAAATATTTGCCAGTGCAGATGCGGCTTACGTTTTAGCGTATTCGATCATAATGCTCACGACAGATTTACACAGTGCACAAGTAAGCATTCCTTTTCAATATCTGCATAGAAACGAATGTGGGGTGAAGGCTCACAAATGTGGTTTCTCATCAGTAGGCAAGACAACAAAGTTTAAAGTAAAGAAAAGTCACTTTCTTATACTAGGAAAAATGAAGAATGGGTTCAAAATTGCTGTAATAGATGTTGTTGTGATACGCATGCTCAAATGACGCAGAATGTCATTGTCCTTTACATTGGTTTATCTATTGTATGACAAAAGGGGTTCCAGCCCATTGTTTATCTCTATATCTTGTATCTAGCTCTTCTATCTCTATCAAGTATAGCTAATATTTAATGGTGTGAAATGCTTTCACTTTGATACATTCATTGGTTTATAACAAGTCTAGTCAAACAATTTGTAAACAAGTTTACATCGGCGTCTTTTCTTGTCCTATGAAGGGAGATTGCATTTTGGAAAAGTAAATGATCAACATGTCACAGCCCTGCCATATTATTTCAAAAACTTTTCATAACCCTGCCAAACTATTTGATGCCTACTAAAGGCGCTGCGTAGTATTTGATAACGCAGCATTGCACCTTTATACATTTGTTTTTTCAGGTTAAAAGAAAAATGTCTAAAGAACAATATATTACAATGAACAAAGGGATAAACGATAGTAAAGATTTACCTAGGGAATATTTAGAGAAAATATACGATGAGATTGCACAGAAGGGGATTAAAATGAAACACCCAGTGAAAGACAGCCAGCGCACGAGCAGCTTATGTAAGTAGAATAGATTGTTGGTTACTTTAGGGTTATTGATGTTTGAATAAAGGGTGGCAAAAAGGGTGGAATTAAGCCCCCACTCTCGAATAATCCCCCTTGTGTTGATGTAGGCTGAGTTTATCCCAATATATCTGCATTTTTAAGCATACTGACCAGCCTCAAATAGAATAAAAAACTTTACCCCGGTAATATTTCTGGCTGCTGAATAAGCTCCATACATACATACATACCTACATACATACACAAAATATTTGTTGAGGCAGGTCAGGTTTGGGTCAACCCAAGGGCTGGTGTGGACCTGCCATAAAAGAAAATAATTCCTAATTACAAATGTTCAGTGATTACTAAGAAAAAATAAAAAAAAATGTGTTTTCAAATCTTAAAAAAAAAATTTATCATACGGGTCCATAGACGTTGTAGCCACCTGGCCTTTATCAAATTCGATTGCATCTAGTTTCTGACCACAAGTTTTTAGTTGTTTCTTAAAGATTTCATGATTCTTCTCCCACCTTCAAATAAGTCCCCCTCGAATAATTCCCCATCCTAAAATTTTTCTATGTGAGATAGGCCCCTGGGGGCTAATTCGAGGACTTTTGGCAGTCGTATTTATCTCTTCAGTTTCGAAGCAAAAGCGAACTGTCAGTCGTAGTCAGAAACGTCTCAAATGCCTCCATCACTCAAATACGTTATACCAACCACACTCAAGCCTTACTGTCTTTTTACCTTTGCAGATGACCACCTCTATCTCAAAAAAGTTTTTCTGACTGTGAAAGCAAATAGTATTAGCTGTTTTTTTATCCTTAGATATGTTAACAGAAAAGCAAAGACGGACAATATATTTGCAGGAAATGGAGCTCATGGCCCAGACTGCAAAATCAAAAATGGAGGACGCTAAAAGTGTGGATATGACATTTCTCCGTGCTCAGCATATCGAACATGTGAGGCCAATGTTTAGGGTACGTATTTCAGTTGATTTACATGTTTGGCTGAAACTGTGCCAAAACGTTGTCGCTGAAGTATGTGCGAGGTATCAAAAGTCATGTGAGCTCGTGACAATCAAGAAACTTCTGCATGGTCGTTTCCTCTGCAGGTATAGAAAGTAGAATTTCTTCTTGGAGGGAATCCTTCTTAAGCAAGTTTAATAAAGAATCAGCTTTGAAGCTCTCGACAGTGACACCATTCGTTACTTCGAGAATGCCTATCGTTTCTGCCTAGTGGATTGAAAATCTTATGCCTATCATATGTTGTAAGATATTCGTTTAACCAAATGAAGCAATCCTAATTTACGAAGCTTTCTAGGAAACTCTTTAGGAAGGTGAAGCATATGAAACACTTTGTCTTTGGATGATTCCTGACAGCATCATAGCGTTTTCTTCATCTCTTCTCTTAATTAACCTCAGTTGATGTATTCAAAGATTTTTTTCAAGGTCTTCAATTGACGTGCGTTTTCTAAGTATATTTTGCCTCTTGGCATCTGATGTTTTTGCACTGCTTAGGATGATGTCACAAGTGAAGCTGTATCTATTGCTTCTTATTCCAAGGTGTTGAGTTCATTTTATCTGTTACTAGATAAAATGGTAATTCATCCTTGGTAAATTGATCACAGACCGTCTGTTTTTATCGATTTGCTATGATTATCATCAGCATTTCGTTAAGATGGTCTAACAATGCACATAGTTAAGGCAATGATGAATATAATCTCTGCTTCATGGAAGGTCATTGCAAAGAATGTTCAAAAAAAGGCACAGGGGGTTCTGGTAGATTTGCATTGCCAAGCCTTCTTATAGCACTGAAAGGGACATTTAGCGTCTACTAAAAATAGGTCCTAATGTTTGGGAGCCCATGCCCCCCTCCATTAACCCCATTGGATCTACTGTGGTAATGACACCTCCAAAGAACAGTAACTTCCTAAGAATTAAAATCTCTTGTAGTCTCTTGGCAACATACAGTCAGTAGCTCTCCACATTCGTGTCAGGGCTATAGTACTTTTACAATAATTTGCATAGCCTCTACTTGGCATTCATGTTTGTTTTGTCTTTTGGATCAGGCTTTTTAGCATGTTAGCAAATCTATCATACTCTATATCGACCACTTGAATATGCTCATGAATTGTATTTTTTATTCCAGGTCGCTTGGACACCAATGTTGGCTGCTTTTAGCGTAGGTGTTCAAGACAATGATGACACCACTGTAATTTCTCTTTGCCTGGATGGCATCAGATGTGCTGTTAGGATTTCTTGTATTTTTCAAATGCAGGTATGAAAATTTGCTGGATGATTTTTATAGCTACATAATTTCTTTAGGTAATTATATTTTTGCGTTTTTTTTAGCCTCTTCCGAAAGCTATTTGTCTCAAAAATATGAAATATCATTCTTTATGTCCAGGATTTTCTAGACCCGAAGAAGTTTCCCTTGACTTTCTTTTATTCAAATATCTAAATTGCAGGGATCTTTATTTTCTTTCGCGAACCTCTTCCGTTTTTTTCCAGCTTCTAGCAGACCAATCAATGGAGAAACCCAGTTTTGATAATCTTGCCACATTTGTTGTTGCTCTGGATTCTCCGATTGGTCTCACGGATAGCAAAGTGTATTTCTCCTAGATCTGTCACATGATATCGACATTTTTGGATAATTAGTGGCGGTTATACACTTTCAAAGTCAAATGATACCCCTTAAACAACAATGTACACAATTGAAACGCACATGTATCTATCATTTGCAGCTTGAGAGAGATGCTTTCGTGCAAGCCTTGTGCCAGTTTAGTTTGTTGACAGCAAATGCTGTTATAACAGAAATGAAAGCCAAGAACATCGACACGATCAAGACATTGATCACTGTTGCTTACACTGATGGGAATAATCTTGGACACTCGTGGTTTGAGGTAAGGATGTAATACCTAGGCATAATAGTTGCCAAATGCTTTTAAAGGCTTACACTAAAATTGTTGTTTTAAATAAATCCACCTCTCCTTGTAACCTTGAATTATGTAAGGCTGAATAAGGCCTCGGTACCGAAAGATTTCAAGATAGCACGGAAAAGCAAACAAGCGGACAAGAGAAATGTCAGACGAAAAACAATTTCTTATATTATGTTTCTGCTTTGGGTGCTTTCTGCAAATGTTAGGTTAATATTAAGTGACACACATACAATGAAAGAAAACATGTCTCTTGTTTTCAAATTTACCTAAACTAGCAAGATTCATAGTAGCACAATGTGGATCAGAAGTGCTAGAAAAGTATAAGCTGTTCCAAGTAATTGTTTGCAAGCATTGAGGATTTTGAAGAAGTGCTGTTCAAGTTTAACAAAACAAGAAGATACTTAAAAAAACCAGGCTATCAACTTTGCTGATATGGAAAACTCTCAATATTTTGAATATTGTATGTCAGTGATACGCATTCTCTATTGTTTATCCATTTTTGCAACTCTCAATTTCAACAACATTGGCTCCACAACCAGTGGTGGACGCTCGGGGAATTATTGGGAAGGGGGAGGAAGGCAAGGCAATTGATTTGATAAAATGACATCACATTTGTCCATTGTTTTCGAACAAAATACCATTGACTTCCAAAATATTGGAAGGAGTGCGACCGACCCCAGGTGTCCACCACTGTTCACAACCTTTGCGACGTCTAGCCACGGCAAAGTAGATACTGATATGGCGCAACTTTGACGTCACCCATTATTCTTAGCTGTTTTCATTTATGTCTATCGTCGCATTTCTATCGTAGTTATTTAGGTTATATGTATCCGAACCACCAAGGTCTTGAGTTCATCTTGTCTCTCACATGACAAAATGGTAATTTATCCTTGGGAAAATCTGAGTAAATTCTCAAAAAGTGATTGGAAATACAAATAATTGTTTTCCAACAGAGAAGATTCTCGTACATTTATTTTTCTTGAATCATGCTTTGTATATATGTTTCTACTTAATTCAAAATTGTGGTTTGTTTAAACTTAGATAGAATGGGAAAGCGTGATTTGAATTAAAACCATGCCATACCCTTCAGATCAGTTAAATGCTTCACAAATTTGCTGTTATGGCCACATGAGCGGAGGCGCTTTCCCATCAAATCACTGTAATTTCGTTTTTGTTCTAAAATCTTTAAGCCAGGCAAAAGAACAATAGTTCTGTTAGCAAACTAGAGGTCTTTCATTGGCCATATCTCAGCCGATTTGCAACAGATGAAAACAACTTTAAAGGGATTTTGAAATGTTATTTTAGGGAATGTGTTCAAAATATGAAATTGTTTATATTTTGAACCTGGCTTTTCCACTCTATGCATTTTTATGTATTGCTGTTTCAAAATGAGTTATATTTTCATGCAATGTATTCCCCATAGATTCTGCAGTGCATATCGCATTTGGAGCTGCTTCAACTGATTGGCACTGGAGTCAAAGCCCGAAACATTGGCTCAACTATGTCCCATCAGCATCCGAGTACAGGCTCGTCATATGGAATGCCAACGCAAGATCTTCATGGAGGTATGGTTGGTTGGCAGTGAAAGCTGACTGCTTCACCATATCGACATTGCACGTTTAAACAATCATATTCAACAATCAAGCTTTTTCATTGTATAAAAAAAGTTACCATAGCTTCTATGATAAAATCAAGTCGCTATGCCATCTACATATTTTAATGCTTCAGATTGTAGCTTGAAGCTAGCAGGTGTATAGCTCTAGACATGTAAAGGGAGAGCACTGGGTGTGTATGCTTGGAGAAATTTTCCAAAATTCACTCATTGTTACTTCAAGAGGATAAATATCCCTGTCGCTGTTGCTGTTTTTTGGAAGCTTCTACACTACTGATACGCGAATTGAGTGAATTTAGTTGATACCTTTAGTTGTTAGATTATCGTATCGTAAAAAACATCTTTATTATATCGGCTCAAGAAATGTGCTTTCGCAGTATTAATATCTTTCAACTAAATCAAAATCTATACTGTAATCACATTGGTTGTTATTCTGACTGTCACCAGTTCACTGACTAGGCCATGCTTTTTCAGGGGTCATTGATGCTAAAAGACTATCGAGCTTGCAAGAATCTGTCGGCGAAACATCTTCCCAAAGTATTGTTGTGGCGGTGGATAGGATATTTACTGGATCAGTACGTTTGGATGGAGAAGCAATAGGTAGGGTGTAGTGTTCCACAAATGCTATAGCAAGCCTGATTTCTGACCTGTGCAATGGTTGTCAGAAAAAGAAGACACACTATTTTTGTGGGAAACGTTCCCGCCTCTGACTTTATGGCTCGAGCCCCTATGGGAATTTTCAGAGGGGGCTCAGCCACCCCTTGCAACTTCTTAATGAAACAAAGGTTTTCGATTGATAGCAAGTGGTATCAAATTCCCTAATCTTTAAAAACAGTGATTCAAAAATATACTTTAACATTTCAAATTCTCTCTCACAAGAACCTGTTTCTTGTTGGTAGTCTTGAGATATATACTGCCTGTAAATTTTTTTGTCCTGATTATGGTTTAATGAAATTTGTGTGTCGCCTCTATGTCATGCTCGAAGGGATGGATTATTCCTTAGATTTGGAAGCATGATGTAATATATTTATTATACCTTCAAGTGAGTCAAGAATATTGATATTGCACTTTCATAAGATCGGTCCAGTCAAGTCATGATCAACATTTTGTAGGCTATATTCTTGATATGTATTTCATCTTGTTACCAAAGAATCTTGTGTTGGTATGAAAATCTCTTTAATATTTCTTTATGGTTTCCTCGTTTCTTTTCTTCTGATGAACTAAATTTTATTTCAGTTGACTTCGTTACTGCCCTTGCCGCTGTTTCAATGGATGAACTCTCCAACCCCTCATCTCCAAGGATGTTCAGTTTGCAAAAAATCGTCGAAATCGCGTACTATAACATGAATCGTATCCGATTGCAATGGTCGAGAATCTGGGCAGTGCTCGGAGAGTATTTCAACAAGGTGAGGCTAGCCTTTTTAGCTTATGGGACAGTTTCGGATTTGTTTATGACAATGTTAGTATGTAACCACATAATAGAGAAAGGGCAGAAGGAAACCTCTCCATGGCCCCTTTCTTTGATTTTCGACGCGAGTAAAGTCATTGTCGTTTGGTTAACCAGGGAAGAAGTACCAGACCATAAGAAACGATGTGATCTTTCTAAATTCCGCTGCATCAAATCGCAATTAACTAGCAGCGATCTGCGAGAAAAGGTTGCTTTTATTATCATCACAACAAGTTTGCCTTTAGTGAGCGTCTTCGCCGATGACAGACTTGGCTAGCCAGCACGAGTACATTCGCACATACGCTTGCAAAAATCTTCGAATTCTTATGATTGAAGTTACTCTTCTGTGTTTTTTTCTATTCTGTGCCTACACATTGTAAGAGTGGTTGTGCAAAACGCCATTAAAAAGCCAAAACCATTAGCTAAATAAAAGGATTATCAATCGTTGAATCTTATTCCGTTCTACAGAGATCGTAATTTGTTACAAATAACATTCAAATTTTTTATTTTAGGTCGGCAGTAATCCAAATGAGGAAGTCGCTTTTTTTTGTGTCGATTCATTGCGACAACTCTCAATGAAATTCTTAGAAAAAGGCGAATTGTCAAATTTCCACTTCCAAAAGGACTTCCTTCGACCTTTCGAATATATAATGAAGAAAAACGGGTAGGTACCTTCAGCTTATAATGCGTTTTTCCTTATATACTGATACTCAACAACAACGAGTTGCATTCTGTACCTTTTACTACCTGTGTACCTTTTACTACCTGTCTCTTTGTTACAACCCCTCTTCTGTCACCATAGGCTCAAAATCCACACTCCTCTCTCCCTGATTACCAATTCTTCTCACTACCCCTGGTTTTACCTGCAATTTTCCCATAATTTCAACACTTGCTCTTCTGCTAAATCAATTCTTCCATAATTTCAAGCTTTTTCTATTGCACCGTTTATCTCAACTTCTCTTTTGGTCCTGCTTAATCCTTTCTCTATCTCACGTTTTCCAGCTTCCATCCCTCTTTCGTCCCTCTATCCTTTCAAGGTTGTTCTGTTTACCTTAATTAATTAACGTTCCTTTGCCCCATTCTCATTTCCACTTTTACTTCTTACCTTTTATACCTTACCTTTGAACAAACATTTGAGTTAAACACAACGAGGGTAAGAAAATGTTTCTTTGGGTTCCATCTAAACGGACATTTTACGAACTATAACGGGTTGCTGAAACATTCATTAAGTTTATATTAAGTTTCCTGCTTCGCTTGCGCCTATTATTATTTGGATTTACTTTCATCAAACTTACAGTCGTATAATATTTTTCTCTAACACCGAAACATCAACTTTTCTAAACTTTAAAAGTTAGCGTATTTCTCTCCCTGTTGTTGTATTGTAACTTTCTTTACTAGGTCTTCAACGATCCGCGATATGGTTGTTCGATGCGTTGCACAAATGGTCAATTCTCAAGCCCGCAATATCAAATCCGGATGGAAAAACGTCTTCTCGGTTTTCCATTCTGCGGCATCGGACCTAGATGAAGGCATCGTAGATCTAGCTTTCCAAACGACCGGTAAGACAACATTTGTTATGTTGTTTACCACTTTTTGCTTTCCTTAAAGTTTTGGAAACTGACCAGATCTCTTTCCTAGTAAGATGTTAAATTTTGCCTCACCAAATAGTTGTGAGTATTGAAGCCTAGATCTTTGACGGTGCTTCAAAATTCTAAATGCTGGATCCTTATATCCTGTTTTCTTAAACTTTTAGATGTTAAGTTTCTTCTTATAAAGTAAACCTCAGGCTATCAGTATACATAAACGATAAAGCAATAGAACACCAGTCTTACTAAGTTCTCAATTATTTGCATTATTGAGCAGTACTTAATTATTTGCATTATTGAGCAGTACTCAATTATTTGCATTAGCTAACTAACCTTTTCAGCAGTATTGAGAAGCCAATTTTCTCCAACTTTACGGTATTGCAATTCCATTTTCATTTGCTCTCGAATCCAATAGCTCCTTCATTTTCTCTGTTTGAGATTTGATTTATCAGTAGGTACCAACAAAGCTCAGTTATTTTCTACTATGACAAATTTGCTTGATCTGACAATATCGTGCGTTACTGTCGCATTGCTTTCCTAGCGAGAACTGATCAGCCGCTAAGTAAATCATTCTATACAAAACGCCGTTTGATCGTGACGTCAGATGACTCATCTAGGACCAGACCTCTTGCAACTTGGAGGAACGCGTCCATCTTGCGTAAACAAGAAGTCTAGGTCGGGATTTACATCTCATTGAATATTGCAGGCCCCTGTTCATCTATTGTGCTAGTCCTGTACTTTGGTTATAAAAAACATAGAAAAGCATAAAACGCTGCCATTGTATTTTAAGGATGGGCATTGCTGATTTTTTATCAGATCATTGCGGATTAGCGATTCTCTTTTGCTTATCGTATTCTTCTCGATTTTAGATTGAAATTTCGTCTTTTGTTGTTGATGAACTTCCCATGTTTTTTCGTCTTTATAAAGATTTTATAGAACATGTGAGTAATTCTTCTAGTCCAAATAAACCCCAACATTGTCTAGTTGAAACCTCGTTAGGTGCAGTGCTTTTTATTTTTCGAATCAAATTTTAGCAATCATATTCGAGAAGCACTTCTCAGTGACTGTCGAGTCCTTCCAAGATGCCGTCAAGTGTTTATCCGAATTCTCGTGTAATGCTGCTTTTCCTGACACAAGTATGGAAGCCATCCGACTAATACGTCATTGTGGAAAACACGTGTATGAGAATCCCGTGGTATGTGTCTTCAAACTAGTTAGTGTGTTTACTTTTCCAGTTCATGTGGCAGGTACTTTTAAAATGAAGGAATTCCTAATGATGCGAGAAAATCTTTGGTGAACAAGAACCCATATCTCCATCCCTTACTTAGACAGAAGACATCATATATGGCCAAATTATTTTAAAATAATGGCAATTATCATTTCAAAATAAGGGCCATTCCAACACATGTGACACTGTAACTGTCATTGAGATAGTATCGTTTGCTGCATTTAGATCGTTTTTCGCCATGCCTGGTATCTGGTATCTGGTATTCAAAAGGACGCGATAAACCAACAACACTAGAATACGTCACGTTTTCTTGACATTCCTCTTTGGCCGTGTTTTTTATCATAAAAAGATATGACGCAAATTAGTACTTTGGAGCTTGAAAAAAATTTGTTGACAAAAAGATATGCAGGAAATAAATAAATACACTATTAGATTCAACGCTGCCAACACGATAATATGATATAATGAATAGATTTTATAACTTTTTATTTTCAATGTCAGTAAGTAGCACTCTACAACTGAATAGTATTTTTTCCAGCCCATTTGACCTACATCCTACTCTTTCTCTGTTGCGATATAACTTGCGTCAGTCATTGCTCTTAATTCTTTTGTGTAAATTGTTTAAAACAATTTTTTAATTTTTGTTTGGTGCAGGCTTCAATCTTAACCCTTTATTACGGATAGAGTGGCAAAATATTGTTTTGCATTTCCAAATCCAAGAGCCATGAATAATTTTTACTCTTGACAAATTCCATATATTTCTTGTAAACGTTTTCTCTAATCAACACCCTATTTACCAGACGTTCAGGAAAGATTTTGTTGAAGGTATTTAATTATAAAACAAGCATATATTTCTTTTTAAAGTTTTCTCTTATTAAAACCACTCTTAATAACCAGATGTTCAAGGAACATTTTGTCGAGGATGCTGGGATTAACGAAACGGACAGAATCTGGGTTCGTGGTTGGTTTCCGGTCATATTTGAGCTTTCCTGCATCATCAGTCGGTGTAAACTGGATGTTAGAACAAGGTATGATCGCAGTATATTGCGGTAAGATTTTTGGATACGTTAGTAATCTGCATTGAGAGGGGTAGGTTTAGAACCCCGAAGCTGATTTGTTTGTCAAGAAATACTGTCGCTTGTAATTTAGCACCTCTGTAAAAGTATAGGAAACATTCCAGCCCATTACAGAAAATTATAGTTCTTTTATGTAGGCTTTTTCTTTTGTCATGCTTCTCTGTTTGCAAGCGAAAGTACTCTTGCCTGTTTTGCTTTAAAATTACATCACATTTATTCTAAGAACCTCTAGCTAATCTGACCGAAACATTGTTTCAGCCAATTTTTTGTTTTAATAACGTTCTACCAAATTGTATCGAAACTGTATCACTAATTTTTTTAAGATTCTTTTAGTACGGTTTAGGGCTACGACGCTGCCAAAATATATTATCTTAAAATGCATACCTCATAGTTGCCCTGGACAAGTCCTTTTCAATTCGCATTTTTAATGAGTTAATTTCGCACAAGAAGGTACAGCTTCCTAAAAATTTTAGAAGAAGCCCCGCCAAATTCAATTTTACATTTCTACAATCGATTGATGGACTGTATGGCTAACATTATCTGGGAAGTATGGATAATTCTAATACAGGGTGAATTTGAAGTCAGAATCCCTAGGAGCCAAATTTCGTCACAACAACTTTGCCCAATATCATAATTTTAGCACGGATCTACTCAAAACACTGCAAGTGAAATAAAAGTTGTCTTGATTGGTAAAATCAAGTTCAAAAACTTAATTACCTAGATTTGAGGTTGAAAGCAATACATTTTGAAATACGTATCTCAGTGTGCAGATAAATATATTCTAAATGTTTAAGTCTTTGGGGAACTTATTACTGGAGAAGCCCTTACTTCGTACGCTTGATGCCTATATTTTTTAGCAATGGCTCCACTGTGACTAAGTCTTGTTATGAAAACTCGAGTTTCTAAGTCAATCAAAGCTTGTTGTTTTAGTTAACTAAATGCTTTATATAAAAGTAAGACCTGTTGTAATGCTATTCATCGTGCAGTATTAGTTTCAGATTTTCTAATTACTTTATTTATCAGTTCGCATTTATTCAACAGAGCCCTTACCGTGATGTTTGAAATCATGAAATCGTACGGCCACACTTTTCATAAACATTGGTGGAAGGAGATATTCAAAGTTGTTTTCAGAATATTCGATAGTATGAAGCTTCCAGATCAGCAAATCGATTGGATGGAGGTAGGAAGCAGTTATTATTGAATTAAAATGTTTCTTAAGAGGTTATTAGTAAGTGTAGAATACATTGTCTTAACATAACCCACCAGTTTTTTAAATCTCATTTAGAATCAATTCGAGAATATTTCCGGATATCATTAGATAAGTGGCTCTAAATTGAATGTTGTTTTGCTTTTTGGAAAATAAGGTCTTTTTCACCATTGGTTTTGATCTGTTAGTAATTTACTATTTCAATCCTTCAACAAACACTGTATTTTTCGCTTTCAAGAAAGCAGAATGGATGACGACCACATGTAACCATGCACTTTATGCCATTGTCGATGTATTCACCCAGTACTTTGACGAGCTGGCAGATGTTCTTTTGGCAGATATGTATCACCAACTGGTTTGGTGTGTTCAACAAGGTACGCTTGTTTGCAACTGCCGACTAGACCTCGCCATTCAGCTTATTTTCGCCAGTGGTTTTCGTAGTTGTTTAATATTTCATGAAATATTATATTATCATACTAATACTTTCAATTTTGGCGTTCTAAACGTGAATCATTGTGCACATATTTACCTTAAACTTAACAAATGCAACCCATCATTCTATAGGATCAACAGTGCATGATTTTAAAATACGAGTTTTCTTGCAGCATCGTATTGTTGAACTTATATGCTAAATTTGGGTTGCAGAAAATTATGAATTTTTTTTGCAATTTTCTAGCGTTTAATTTTCCTTTAAATAGCAAAATGTTTCAAGAGAAAAAATTCTTAGTTTTGTGCTCAATGTTATAAACAGACACATATATTTATTTCATTTATTAAATATTGTTTTTATATTGAAAACAGATGAAACTTAACGGAGTTTTATTCAGCTTTTTACTATGTGAGAATTTTTCTGTCTGCTATATTATTGATTTTCATTGTTGTTCATTTATAAAATCTGATTTAATCCCTAGATAATGAACAGCTAGCCCGGTCTGGAGTTAACTGCCTTGAAAATCTGGTAGTTTCAAACGGACAGCGTTTTAATATGGATATTTGGACAATGACGTGTGAATGTATAAGAAACATATTCGAAGCGTCGCTACCAAATAAACTGTTAACATGGCGACCCGAAGGTCATTCGGACGTAGCACAAACAGAGAACCAAGTCTCTTCCAAGGTTTGTGGTTTGTGTTTCTATTGTAAACATAATGCTTGTGATCTGTTGGGTTGGGAAATACAATAGACCCATGCAAACCAAAGCCTGCTTTATCGATAAAGGTCAGATTTTTCTACGGCTGTTTTAAAAGCGCTTACATATAGAAGTTTGAGGGTCAATTGTTGTTAAGGGTGTATTTTGATGATGAATTTTTTGTAATGCCTGGCAATGATGGTGTCTTCTCACGCTAAATAGTTCAGTGGGCCATGCCTAGATAAAGACCTTGTAATTTTTTTGACGAAAATAGTGCTCTTTAATCAAAAGAAGAGCCTTTAGATTCTTTTCTTTGCGAAGATTGACCGCGAGTAAACTACGGTAAAAGACATCACTGTTATATGTAACAAGAAGGACAATCTTTGTTTCAGCTTTATCGCGCCAAATCATACCGGGCCGTGAAATTTTATGACAAGGCGGGGTATATCAATGAATGTGGTGCATGGTCGGAAATGGGTTGAACTTCTTTTCAGAAGACATTTGAAATGCTTATAGGAAAGAAACGTATTGTTGTTTGATTTGTCTTACAAGAATCTTTGTTCTGAGACGTGATTTTCAGGCTAGTCTTTGTGTAGCAGCGCGATGGATCATGTTTCTTGAATCACGAGACGCGTAACGCGGCGGGCATGGGCAATCGTACCCCCAAAAAAGCCAGGCCTGCCCAATTCAGTTTGTATTGAAGATGCAAAGGGAACTAAATTGATTTGATGTTTTATGTACTTTTTGTTCTGGTTGCAGGACAGTCTATCAGAATCTACGGAAAATCGGACAGGGCATCAACGGGCCAATAATTGTAAGTTTGCCACACATTGACTCTGAAACTTGCTGTAAAAATCACCGTTTGTCTAACTTAGAGTTTTGGTTCCGTTGCATTTTGCAGTGCAATGCTAAAAAGTCTTTCTTTAAGCTTCTCTGAACGTTCCTTAACATGCTTGTGAGATTTGATAAAACATTTTCTAATTTGGGACCCTCAATCAACAGCATTTTCTGTATTTTAGCAAAAGTTGACGTGGATGCATATGACGTCAACGAAGGGGATGACATCAGCGTTCACAGTCTGCCAATGACACCAGTAATGCCGATGACGCGTGCTGAGTCGAGAGAAAGCCTCCATTCGATCACTAGACAAAGTAAGAATCCTTTTTGAGAAAGAGTAAGATCCCCTTCGTAGTTTATCATGTTTAGGCTATCCTCAATAACCTGAATACGTTTGAATACGTTTTATTTTCGTTTGAAAGTTCAATTCTTGAAAGTTGACTGTCTTTAGGAGTTGTAAATTTCTGACATCAAGAATTCGATATGTTTGCATATATAATTTCTATGTGCTATTATGCGTCCTTCTTGATCTTCTTCACCAGAAATCACTCAAGATCGCACGCTTTTCAACTCCTTGCTTATAAAATGCGTAGTGCAGCTCGAGCTTGTTAACACGATTGATAACATCATATTCTTCCCGGCAACCAGCAAAAAGGAAGATGCTGAAAATATGGCAGCTGCCCAGGTTAGTATTCAACTAATAATGTCACAATGCTTGCCAAAATCACCCAGCCAGGAAACCAACCAGAATTAGTCTTCTTCTCGTATTTTCGTTTCTTTTCAAGTATACTACAACATCCGCCTCCCTTCCCACAAAGCAATGTTGATGATCTTTGCGAATATCATACAACTCATATATAAAAGCATCCAACTTTCTTATACCATATGTCATTTTCAGTAAATCAACATAAGATCAAGGGGGGGGGGGGCATGGCAGAATTTGACGTTGTAAACTTGCAATTTTATTCCAAGGCTTTTTGCAGGGTTTGCCGCTGAAAGAAACATGGTAGTCCATGAAACAGAATGACTGCTGTCCCTATGTTTCCATAGACTTACTTTTCGAGCCTCTGTTTGCTACTGCCTCACTTTACTGCCTCACTCGGTTGTAGCGCCCTTAAAATTGGGCATTAGCGAAACAGAGGCTAATGAGTAAGTCAAGAGTTTCCCTTTTTTTTAGGCCTCTGTTCCATACTCATTCCAGCAAGTTTAGTTTCGCATGCATTAAATAACATGTGACGACCTTCGTTGATATAGCTTTTGTTAAAGAGATGCCATCATAAATTTGGGAGTAACTTTAGAATTGTTATATCAAATCAAGAATAAAGGGCTATCGATGATAACATAATGTTAAACCAACAGCTGTTAATTCTGCTGAATAGCGAAAAGTTGACAATCTCTGTGTCTAAACACCACCTTGTTATGCTAGCTAAAGCTCTAAACCAGTGGACCATCAATTGGCAGTTCTCATTGTAAATACTCGTTATTCATTATTTGCCATTCAAAAATCTAAAATTATTTAATTTGTAAACAGAAAATTATAAACACTCCTACAAAGGATGATGAGACCGAATCAGTTGCACAGGTTGGTATTCATACTGTTAAATTAAGTAAAGGTTGGTTAAACAGTAATTGATATATCGATTATCATCACTACCACAATTATCATCAATCTTCATCTTTTTTGTCTTCATTGTTGTTATTGATTAACTATCATGGGCTGGTTTATATTTAGTTGATTTTTTGTCATAAATTGGAACAGAAATCCTTTTGTCTCTTTTTTTTCTCAAAATTTTGCAATAAAGCATCGTCTAACTAAACGTCCGATAACTATGTTAAATTTTTGACCAATTTCAAAATTCATTATCAAGCAGTTCTTGTGTTCTTTTTCCTAAGATTTAGTGCGATGCACATTAAGTCAGCATGGCGCTTTGACATCAATCTGGAATTCCATTGTTACTTTATGATTAGTCATTAGTGAAACGAATCGAAACGAACGATCTATGCCCAATAAGTCATCTGTCCCAAGCTTGCTAACTCTTACTTACCATGTCGTCTTTATTATTAGCAAGACGTAGCAATCCCCTTAAGTTTTAAAATCAAATTCAATTTTCTCAATTCAAGCACTTCCATTTTTGTTATTTGGTATTCGATACTGTTTCGTAGAATGTTAACCGTTTTTTCTTGAATATATTTCCTTCGGTAATAAGTACTTTTGATCTCATGCCAATCTTTTTCAGGTTTAAAATGCTGAACTATTTATGTTAAACAGAATTAATTGTTAATGTTTTTTTTGTTTTCTTTATCCGAGAAATTTTCATTTATTTACACCAAAAACGGACATCTTTAACAAAGAAGAATTAAAATTACCGCCGAGCTGTAACCGCTTGTAGGCCGAGCTTTAAGCGGTTTGATGTAAAGAACTGGGCAGTTATAACTAAGCAATTTAGAGCTGCCTGGTTCTGTACACCAACGCGTTTAATAAGAAAGATAAAGGCGATGTTTTGTGCAATATTAGCACCTATCTTCGAATTCCTTTTGGAAGCCAAAGCTTGCCAGGTCAAAAATTATGACTGGAAGCTCGATATTTCACAGTTAGTGTTTACACTCCCTTTTATATTTATGTTGACAACATTCCTTGTTTTAAAGGCTGTTGGATTTTGCAAAGCTTCATTCCAGATAACAGTTGCCCTGTTTTCACACCTACTACTTGCATACTTCATCTTGTGTTGTAAACATCGCTTAACTTAAGAAGCTTATTGTAACATCGATATTTTTATAGCCTTCTCTTCCTCGCAGGACCCGCAGGCAGCTCACGTGACGTCACTCATAGACACTGGCATGTTTGCACATTTGACTTCGTCTCAGTTGCTTTCGTTTGCCGATATTCTAATGGAGTCGCATAAATTCGCCAGCAATTTCAATAAAAATCATGACCAGCGGACACTGTTGTGGAAAGCAGGTAATGATACAATGTCTTATTCACACGCTTAGTTGTAACCATGAAATCTTCTTTGAATGACAGATTCAGGAAAGGCCAGTAGTTCAACGGACAGCCAGTTTTACCCACAATCCCATTTTGGCTTAACCGTAAACAACAGACCGCTTCGATACAACAGAAAGGGCTACTTAGGTGTTCTTTAAAGAGGAATCTTATAAGAGTCACTAACGCAACTTGCGTATCAAAATATTCCAATTGAGTTGGTCGAGTGAAGCGCCATTTTCTAAGGTCTCATTCACATATACAGATATTTTATATATAATCCACAAACTTTCTTTTGCGGATTTAAAAACTTCGTGCGTCCACACGCATCCAATGTAAACCGAATTCAACCATATACGCGCCTTTGCGTTCACCATGGTTTTTACAGCTCCACCAAGTATGCGCGGCAGTATTCGTTCATCGTATTAAGAAAAATCCACATTTGAGCGTTCACACGTTATTGGGCCTGCAAAGGAAAATTTAGGGATACAACAGTGTAATGACATTTACAACGGCCTCAACTGTTATTTGTTTATATCAAAGTGCACGAGTAAATTTCGTTCCAACGTTTCAATTACTCGTTCCAACGTATTCATATACCCAAGTTTCTGCCTCATACAATTATAAGCGAAAAGTAGTCCACAGAAAGTAGAAAAATGCAATAATACCATTCTTTATAGATTGAATAATCATGTGATGATCCAATCTCGTTAGTGTCTCTTATAGTTAATTTTGCATATAGCTTTATTGATAAAATATTGAACGTTAGCTTTCCTTCTTGTAGGTTTTATAAAAGGAAAATCAAGACCAAATTTACTGAAACAAGAGACTTGTAGTTTAGCTTGCGTTTATCGGATATTATTTGGGATTTATAATGATAATTCACGCAGTGAATCACACGCGGACATAGATGCACGGTTGCAAAGGTACGTTGCATTTTCTTGACGGAGATTTTGTAGTGTATTCTCTACGTTGGTACGCCTATGTGAGAAACTGATTTCTGGCACGTGACATTTACCAGGTATCTGAAACGAATCTGATTTGTCAAAATCTTTCTTTAATGGACATCAGCGTCTTCGGTTGCTAAGATAGTAGAGATTGAGTAATGCTAAGCAGATACTCATAGAGTTTGCATCTTTAATTCTTAATATCTTTCTATAATTCTGTATATCTTTCTATATCTTTAATTGATATAACAGTATCGGGACCTCTCTCAATCTGGACGTCTTTCAGCACAGCAGTTTCTTTGTTTTTGACTCGTGGGCATTTTCGGCATGCCGTTTGTTAGTTAAAAAATGCCCAAAAACACAGATTTGTAATCAGAGCAACATTGAAATGCACAGGAATGTTATTTAATCACGTCCCTTCTTTTCTCAGTACACTCTTTTACAAGAAGCAAATAATTTTTTCTGATGTTCTTATCTTTAGAAACATTTTTTGCTCGGGTGTTCTTAATTTTAACTCTGTTTCAACATTGGTACATTTACAAGTACATTCTTCTACTACATTCTGTAAGCTACTACTAATTTGTTTTTAAGGCCGCTGAAACACAGCTTTGCATGGCGTTTTTAGTAGCGCATAAAATTAATTTGTTTTGTTAACATGAGAGAAACAAAATTCCTGTTAAAAAATTTCTGCTTATTTTCCAACTGAAACTGAGCATGTTCTCACATTGTTCTTAGGTTACCAGGAAATCGAGCCTAGGTGTTTTTATTTTGTAAAGTGTTCTTTTAAGACACATGAATACCACTTTGATCACTTCCTTTGAAAATTTTTAAAACTGTTAATGATCTGAATTCATATTTCATGAAGGATATTTTTCAAATTAGAACCTTTAATTGCTCATCGCAAAATCCTAATAATCTTACTCATTATAGGCCAAATCATATTACCTTCGGCACAAACAGTCTGAAGTTTTTAGGACCACAAATTTGGAACTGCTTACCAGAGGAACTAAAATCGTCGAAAAATCTTAATACTTTAAAGAGCTTGATAACTCAATGGGATGGTTCCACGTGCCACTGCAATGCTTCTCGTTTTAATGTAGATATTGTATAAACTACAAAAAATTGTTAACTTTTCTGTTTGATTTTGATTGATTATATATCCGTCTGTTTTGATTACTTTTCTTGTAAATTTTAATTGTATTTTGAAGACAAGTGTATTTGATTAATCGATGAAAAATTAATCTACTTTTGCTAGTTTAAGGTCTTTATTCTCCATCGTCACCAATTTTTTCTTCAAGAAATCTAATATTTATTCTTTTATTTCAGTGTTGCAGAAGAAACTCTTGTGTATTATACTTCGTTGGAATCAACTAAACATCGCGATGCTTGGACCTCGTTAGTGTTACTAGTTTTAACAAAGCTGCTCAAATTAGATGACAAGAGGGTAAAGTTTTCTCTTCACTTTAAAGATATTTCTTTTCTTGGGATATTCATTTTCCATCATGCTTAGTGTTGAAAACAGGAATGGCCAAACAGCCAAATTTTTGGATTTTTTGGGCAAGTTAGTACCAGGGAGCGGCTTATGGGGTTTTTGCACTAATCCAAACACCGAGCGGCTCTAGGCTATCAAATAAAACTTACCAAATGAATTATATAGCAATATTCCGACTTGGTTTTATTTTGTTCAGCTCTTCTAATGAAACAGACAAGTTCTACATATCAAAAGTGTTGCTGTCTATTGCTGCCGACCCTTTTACATTGCTACAAAATTTTGTGCTCCCTCTTCCATCAAAATTTATTCTTGATATTTTCTGTTTTAGTTCAAGGACCACGTACCGATTTTCTATCCATTCATGTGTGAGATGATAACTTTTGATGTAAAGATGGAACTGCGCTCAATTCTTTATAAACTTTTTACACGAATTAGACCAATATTTGGAATAGTAAATCAATCAGAGAAGGATAGCTAATTGGTTTTAATTACTGTGAAACAGTCAGTTACGTAGTAGTAACATAGATTTAAATGAATCTGCAAATTGTTTAATTGTTTATTAAGCTGTGCGTTATTGGACATTAGAACAATTGAACCCCCTAGTAGCATATTTTTTTTAATAGGGGTGAATATTTTTCTCAAGGTTTACGAGAGGGCACAGTTCATCACCAGGGGATTCTAATTATAAGGCACTGTTGGTGAAATAGCAAGTTTAGAGAATTTAGATTAGATGAATCAGAACGTCTTTGAATGCTTACCTCTAAAATTCTTACGTAATTTTATAATTCCTCCATTCATTTTACATATTTAAATGCTAGGATTGAAAAATTCCAACATTATGAAGATATGCCGGCTTATTTTAATCCCCTTAACCATGTCAAAATGGCAACAATTGCTGTTATGGTACTTATTTTTGCGACGTTCTGTTACAATTCCCATTAATAATAAATTGTTTTTAAACTTTGGCTATGTTGTTGAATGCCCTCATGTTGCTGCAAGAAACCTAGCTTTATTGCTTTGCAAAGAATTTCTCGAAATCTCCAGAAATCTCACAGGGTTTAAAGGGGAACTGAAGTGAAAAATGAAAATCATTTAATTAGTAGTTTTCATCGTGCTGATTTCGAATATCGACACGAAATTAGTGTTTTACTTTTCGTTTTCCTGCATTTAACGCGCAAAGTGTGAAATTTCTCCATTTCCGTGGCGGAGAGGTCTGGAGACAAGTTTCAGGCGCTGACGTAAAGTCGTGGACACGTGCCCCGAACCTAACGAAAACAACAGTGTAGTAGAGTGAATCGGAGGGAGGGAATTTGGTTAGTAGGTAAAATTTCAGATCGCAATTTTCACGACAGCTCTTCAGGAATGACAACAGACTTAAGATCGAGCGACGATGAAGTGTTTGGAGCATGTGGTGGTGAAGTACTTGCCCTACCAAGGGCGAACGGGACCTGCGAAAGTGGCGATGAAGATTAGCCTAGGCCCGATGAGATCCCAGAGGATGAGGATGAATTATCTCCCGCGACGTGCTCGTTTTGTTGGTAGAAATGAGGAAGTAAATAAATGGTACGTCGATCCTTGTTTTTTTTCTTGCAATGAAGGCAAGAAATACTCAAACTCAATTTCCTTATTTCCTTATAAAAAGTAAGATACAACAGAGAATGAGTAGGCTTCCTATTATAATCTTTCCATTTCTAAAATCTGAAATAATAAGGATTATTACATGTTACAATTTAATAAATATTTGCTTTGATATAAAAACGTTTATACATAGTTTGATGTGTAGCACGGAACAGGTCGACCTAATCCACTTTTGGTTTAAAAGCTGGTTTGTTTTGTGTACATTGACAAGTATTATTAAATCTTCCTGCAATTCAGATTTTTGGACTGATAATTCGAAAATGTCAAATATTTAATAGAATTGCATAAATATGCCTAAAATAGAATAATACCTAAAATTATATCCACTTTGCTAGGTATCTACAAACAGTGGCCGATCAATGTATGGTTTGCTGGTTTTTGGGTATTTGTGCTGGAATAACTGGACAACTTTAAGTATGCATTTATCACAAATGTAAAGAAAAGAACTTTAGTCAAAGAAGACAAGAGTTTCAAAATTCTGCAGAGAGACAATGAAAATGCAAAAATCAGCTACCTACTACATATACAGTGGAGAACATGGTTATATACACGGGGTTATTCAAAAGGATCAGACTTTTAGTTCATAATAGCAAGAAGAGAAATTTGTTGAAACTAGTGGGACAATGGCCAAATCTTGTCAGCCCTAGGCCAAATCACTAGATTAGTCACATCAAGGGGGGGGGGATTGAGCAAGGCTTGATATTTTTAAGATTCCTAAGGTGTACTTTTCAACATAGTTCACTCACATCAAAATGTGTAGAATAGTTTGGATTTGATCAAGATTTTCTCTTACAATAATGGTCCTGTACCACCTTCTTGGTAACATTTTTTATAAATAATCAGAGGAAAATGTTTTACCTTCAGGGTACAATGTTCTGTTAATGTATTCTGTCACTGCCTGTTGTTTAGATACACTGTTTTTAAATTTTGAGAATGAAGTTTTTTTGTGCCCAATGGTTGTATTTTTCTGAAATTCGCTTCAACTCAACATTTAATAAACTTGGAAACATATACATCATTTAATGGTTGTGCTTTAAATCCTCCCCCTTTATGTACATCCTGGTATGAATTGTTTTTTATGCCTGGAGTTAAATCAGAAAGTGCTTTGATATCATATTCTGTAGACAAAGCATGAGAAATCATGTTTGAAGGGGTATTTCTGAAGTGGGGGACCACTTTTATCATTTTCTGCAAGTAAATTGTGTTTGGTTTGCCAAGTTTCATGGCTGTATAGTTAACATACTAACGTATTCTGAGTACTGGGCACAAGTATCAAGTCTAAAAATAGTACAAGGGTAGTTCTGAGGATGGGGACCATTTTATCTTTTTCAGCAAGTCAAATTGTGTAGATTTCCCAAGTTTCATGGCTGTATGGTTAACAGAAATATATTTACCATACTATTGTATTCTGAGTACTGGGCACAAGTACCCCAGTCCAAAAATAGCAAGAGGGGCATTTCTGAGGGTGGGGACCATTCTTATCATTTTCAGAAGCCAAATTGTGTCGGTTTGCCAAGTTTCGTGGCTGTATAGTTAACAGAAATAGATTGACCATACTGACGTATTTTGAGTACTGGGCACAAGTACCCCAGTCAAAAATTGCACAAGGGACATTTTTGAGGGTGGGGACCATTCTTATCATTTTCAGCAAGTCAAATTGTGTCGGTTTGCCAAGTTTCATGGCTGTATAGTTCACAGAAATAGATTGACCATGCCAACATATTCTGAGTACTGGGCACAAGTACCCCAGGCTAAAAATAGCACAAGGGTTTTTTTCCCGAAATGGGTCTATATTCTATCTTGTTACGCATATCGAATTCTGTATTTTCACCAAGTTTCATGCTTTTATCACAATTTTCACGATTGTTACCTGTCATGAACCTTATCAAACTCACTACTACATTTCATCAAAACATATCTTCGTGTCCACCACTTTACGTCACAAGGTCACGTGACACAGTGGTCTGACCGCGTTCTCGCTCCGCCATCGATGAGGGCAAATTTCGACTTTAAAAACTTAATAACTTAAAAACTACATAACGTATTTAAAAAATTCAAACGGCTTTTGAATCAGCACGGGAACCTTTATCAGTGGTAAAAAAATCGTTTTTCACTTCAGTTCCCCTTTAAGCGCTTGATAGAGAACCGATAACGTGTGCCACAGAAAGTTAAAATCATAAATCATGTGATCACTTGAAAGATCCTGTCTCCAACATTCCTTCAATTAAAAAGTGATTTTGATTGGATAACACGAGTGGGCCAATCAATGACGGCCAATCGAATTTCAAGTTGTTTATGTGGCCCTTGTGCACGACCTCCAACATGTAGTAAATTCCTGCAAAGGAGAACCGTTTAGATTAAGCACCACATGGTGTCTTTCTTTGATAAAACAATTTTTACTAAGCACCAGATATTTTTAAACCTTTTCTGGTCTTATAAATAATGAGGTTTTTGTTTTAACAGGCACTGCCCCTGAACCTGGGGCGGACACTTGGTCAAAGATTTGGGGCAACTCTGTTGTTTGATAAGATGACATCTAATTTTCCCATTGTTTTAGAGCAAAAGACCACTGCCCTCCAAAATATTAGGGGCAACCGCCCCCTCGCCCCCAGGTATCCACCACTCCCCTGAATCGCCTATTTAATACCTAAACACCTTTAGAATGTAATCCTAATGTATGAACCCTACGATCTCCAGAAGCATCCTAAAGCGATACCCAAGAACAAATTGAAGCGTGAAGAAATATATTTTCCTTTGCAGGGATTTACTGTATTTAGCTATGTTAAAGAAAAGAAACAATTTCTTCAATTTATTTATTAAAAAGAAACAATTTCTACTCTCTTCAGTTATTAAGTAGGCTGTCGATTGCTGGCAGAAAATGGCACAGTAATTTTGCATATCAGCAGCAATTTAAAAGATTAAGAAGCCTGAACTTAACAGAAGCCTGAAACACAAAAATGTCATTCCGTGAATCCCAATTGTAATCCCAACTTAATTACGCTGCCAAAAATTTACACATTTTAGGGGTCGATGACACAGTGATAATAGCAAGACAGGGGTAGCCTTTAGCCTTCATTTTTAGGTGATTTTTTAATAGAAGAGTTATTCAGTTAGTAATGGTGAGTTTATTATAAACGTTATTTTGCACAATAAAAATGCATTGATAATGTCAAGTTAATAATTTGTCCATGGTGAATTGGGTTATCTTGACGCGTAGACGTCTATTGAACAGTAACTAGAGTTGGTGTTGAAGGAACTACATTAAACTCCCGATAACTGGAACCTCCAAGGGACCAATGAATTGGCTCCACAGGGCCCGCGGCACAGGGGGGCGGGGTGGCCATGGCCCCCATTTTTTGCGAAGCAAGTAGTTTTAAAGCTGCAGTAAAAGGAGTAAAAAAGCTATGTCCCCCTACTTTTTCTAGCCTTTGCCCTCCCTCCCCCCTCCACTTTCAGATTCGGGGCGCGGGCCCTGCTCGAGATAGCGAAGTTCGAGTTATCGGTTGCATAGTTAATGGTTGCATTGGGTAAGGGGAATGCAATACCAGTTCGACTTAGCGAATGTTCGAGTTATCGGGGGTTTGAGGTATGAGGTGTTTACTTGAGTCTTAATAAGAAGAACGCTTTGTGTACTTAAGTCTCAAATTGCACATGTAATTATTGGTGTCATGATTCTAGGGCCAATTTTATAAAACAACTCACTGAGGACTGGTTGCAATTCGCTGCTCATAAGGAGGCCGTAGGTCTCCACACTCTGTCCAGTTCAGGCAAATCTTATTCGTGAACGTGTTTCAATCCGATAATTATTGAGAAATTGTTGGCAACTTCATTCACCTTCTGCATTGTCAGTTTTTGACCCTCAATGATAGAATCTGTTACTAAAGAAGAACGAAAGAATTAACTTGAAAAGGACGATTTCTCTTTTTGTCCAAATTAATCAAACTTTTGTTGTTTTTCACTTGATGCGTGAATAAAAAGGGTTGTTTTCGCAAACAAAAGATCTTCATCTTAGAAAATGTTACTCTGTGAAAATAGCTAAAAAAGCGCTCATCTCGATTTACAATCAGTGTTATGCTAGCACACAAAGTTCAACACAAACATCCCACTGTAAAAACTGAAAAAAATTCTAATTCGCGGGTGATTGGGCTTAAATTTTGCACCTTGAAGTGGAGCTCAAGATGTTCTTAGGTTTAAGCTTGTGTTCTTGTTTAAATCAATTATGGATCGAAAGAGACCAGCCAACTCGTATCGGTGGTGTAAAAAAGCATCTGTTTTGAGTGTAAGCATTCTCCTAGGAATTATACCATTGTACACAGAAATTACCAAAAGTACATAAAATTTATAAGTAGACAGGCCCCTTGCGATTTAGCATGCATGCAACTAAAGCCTCTAGGGATTGATTTGCTACCCTTGGCACTTGGCGCATTTTTTCTTAACATTACTTTGTCAAAGATAGTACAATGGGACATATTCTGTGATGGAGTGTGCCTGTAGCGAAGTTTGGGCCTAAGCTCATTGCCATAAGATTGCTCAAGGTTGTTCAAAAAGTATGAAACTTGTCATGAAATATTCCTGTTATGCTTTACTGTGATGTGTTTTGCAGAAAAAGATTGCTGATGTTTAGTGAGTACCATTTTAATATTTAGCATGCCTTCGTGTCAAACTATTTGCGACATGTCGAAACAGGAGTAGAGTAATAAGGCGGCTTTTGTAAACATTTTATCAAAAAGTAGACATTAATAATTTCTCGGCATTGTCAAGGAGCCTAAGCAATGTGTTTCGGCTTCCCATCTTGTACAAGGCCCGTCATTTTGCATCCTGAATACAGATGTCATTTTGGGTGTTTGCAGCACGTGATAGCTTGGTATCACTTTCGAATCTCTGGAAAAAATCTATTAGAGATTCGTCGTGTCATAAATCAAAGTCAGAAATAGTCGCAATTAAGCCAAAATCTCTAGCATGAAATAGTTCACCCTTCTAAGCAACTCGTCTACATACTTATGTCAATTTTTAATTCTTTTAATTGAAGCTAATGGGTTCAAAATATTGATTAAAAGCTAACTAAAACCAATTTACTATACCAATTCCCAAAGTTGATGAAGGCAAATCAATTGATTCCTTAAGTATACTAGTTTGTGTGTGGTGCAATATTATTTGACAATATAGCTTTAAAATAGCTTGATATTATATGAGTATAAATTATTTTCATGTTCTTGCTCGTTCTTTGCAGAGCAGATCTCAAAAATACAAGTTTAGGGAGGTTTCCAATTTCCATTCCAAAATATAACCTCTAAGCGAATCTATTACTCAACAACAACAAATAACTAACCCAACATATGAAATTACTTAGTGTTACACCCAGTATTGAATTAGTCTACCAATCAAATACAAGAATTATGTAAATAATATATTTCGACCAATCAGATAACACCTGGAAGATCAAAAGACAAATGAAATAAGGAATATGAATGACTGCATATAAAAATTAATAAACGAGGGGGGGGTCCAAATAAGCTCGGGGGTCAGAAAAAAGTCAAAAAATTAATAAGCGTCCCCCCTTCTATTAAGGACCTTAGAGTACTTAGTGCTATCCGTGTGATATTACTTAGCCTGCACACAAAGCAGTTCGTGATTTGTTTTATGGGTAAAGTTATCATGGATACATGCCAAAGAGAGGATTGGTATAGTCAAATGATGAGTAAATACATCTGTTACTATGTATTAATGCATGAGAGTACAAGACTTAAGGGTAAATACCAAAACAAAGGAAACAGCTAAACAATAGTAAATGCACTGTGGAATTCCACAATAACGAGGAAAATAAGCGAAATTAAAATTAAAAGAGCTTATTTTCCTCCTACCTTTTCAAGTTAAATAAATTGACGTAACCAATTCTACCAGTGAATAGCCATTGTAAACGGCTAAAAAATGAGCCATTGTAATTTGAGGTATCATTGCTTGTTCAAGGGTAAAACAGTACATAAATACAATATCCTTGTTTCCAGAAAAACCATGTATGTACATGCAACATTTGACAAACGAACATTGCTTCTACCTTACAGATTTCCATTCTATGAAATGGAATTTCACCGTAGTTGCATCACAAACATGTTAATTCTATGTTTGTCCCTTCTACACTATCATCTCTGCTATCTTCATTTCAAATATAAGACCTCTTTTCCTCAGGTAATATGATGTTCTCAAGTTCTCAAATAAGTGCTCTTTTCTAAAAATATCATGTGCTGTTTTAATATATTAAAGGATAGAACAAGAGAATAGTGCACTATATCAAAGTTAGGAGAAGAGTGAAATTCCCTGCAGCCTGAATCGGTCGGCAAACCAACGGGAGACACAGGCTTGAGACAACAGTGGTTACCTTTGTAGCTATTACTGCGGTTGCAAGTCTCCGCGCAAAACAAAAAAGTAATGCAAAGGATTTGCAAACCAGATTTTTGCATTAACTTTTTTGCAAAAGATTAGTGAAAGCGATTTAATTGATTAGGCTGAATGCAATCTGAAGTGCCCAACAAGTAACAGGGAGAATGAGCCAGGAGGACTCACAGAATGACGCACAACACTTTGATATCAATCTGTGGCTGAGGAAAATTGGTTTTTAACGATTTCAAATCCTTGCACTACTGGTTATAGGCCTAGAATACTGGTTATATTTTCATTTGCTTCGACTTCAGGTTTCTTGATAATACTAGAACCATTTCTTCGAATTCAGTGGAACTTGTGAGCACTATTTTTTCATGAGCACAACCAGAGGCAAGGTATTTCTGTGCTAAAATGTAAATCCTTTAAGAACATGAAAAATGACGAACTTTTACGTTAATAATTTCCCCTCGAACCACATAATCATGGCTGAACTTTCAATATGTTAAGAATGCTTTGTTAAAACTCATTGAGTGGGTTTTTGGTATTTTTGGAACAAAAAAGCTCACACAGAAATTTGCAAGATAACATAATGATTTGCTTACCACACGTGCCCTAATTACCTATTCTCCTGTAAACATTGTGGTTATGTAACACGCCAATATGGTGTTGTATATTTTCACAAGATAACTTCTTGGGGTGGGAAACGCGGGTAGGCCCCAGATCAAGTTCCAAAGAATAGCTCGAAAATCCGATTGTATAGGTTCAAGGCTGCCCATTGTTTTCCTTCTCATTCAGTACACTGTTATAAAGAAAACATACTACAGTTTGAAAATTATTGGGGGGGGGGGGGCTTGTGTTATAAAAAAGTCAATCAGGATTAAAACACTGGTTATAAAAGTAAGGGTGTATCTTAAAGGGCCTCTCCAGCCAAATTTTGCACCTGCATTTTATTGGCTAATCTAAAGGAGTTGAACCTGCTGATCACGAATTCATTATTTGTTTTTCGATATTTTTTACAGTTTGTGAGATATAAGCTCTTGTATTTCGATAATTGAATTGAATTAACCGACAAAAATTTTTCGGTTTGGTGACACTGTGACGCAATTTTGACGTCACTGTGCATTTCGTTAGTCTCGCCTCAAATCGAATCGAACGACGGCGATTTGCAAATTGAACACTGCAAGTGATGGTACTCTCAGTTCTATTCCACCGGCTTTTAGTTTGAGCATTTCAGACACCAATTCTGAAGCCTTTAGTTGTTCATCGTTTCTGGAGAGCAACTGAAGTGTCAATTTCGATTAATTATACGCGAGGGAAGAGCTGGAACAGGAAGCCATAGCTTTGTGGGCCTACACAGGTGATCACAACAAAGTCGTGACACAGCATGGACACATTCCGACCCGCAGACTTAGAATGATTGTGAACATTTTATATTTTTCGATCCTAAAAAGCTCCTGCTATAGATTTAGATGCAGTTATCAACGCGTGACCATGAATCCTTCACGTTTCGGTGGAAGATATACGAAATTCATGGCGAACGTGCGCCGCATATTGTGACGTCAGAATGTCACCAAACTGATTCGGCTTTTGTCGTTTTTTTCTCGGAAAGGTGCAACTTTAAAGCCTTATAACTTCTAAACTAATTGGATTTTGCAAAAACAACGACTTTGCCATAACACATATACTAGATGCTAACTTTTTAGTCAAGCTGAATGAGAAACAGATACGCTCCAAAACAGCTAGTCCCCTCTTTTTCAGCCGTGAAACAGCAGGGCATAAAAAAGCGTGGATCTGACACACTTTGTGGAGTTGTAAATTAAAATTGTGGAACTGTAATTATAGAAAGTGTGGATTTGTAAATAATGCATGTTCTTAAAAGTGCAACATAAAATACCAATCGAAACGCCTAAGAAAGAAATGGGAACATTTTTCAATTCGAAGTGAATGTCCAATCCCAGCCTTATGTATAGCATCATTTTCTATAAGAAAATTGCGATAAGAAATAAGCAATGGACAATAAAGAAGAATTAAGAAACTTCAGAGCTCGAAGCTTCAGTACATGCGGAAAAAAATCAATTGCGCTTTGTGATATTGCTGTGTCCTATTTTGAAGTAAGATGAACTCTGTATACAGCTTTGATTTCAAGACATCATCTCAATTTAGTTTGCTTTTATGATTTGCTTCAAAAAGGACACTGAGCCTAAAGACCAAGACCGAGATTATGATCTCCTGCCCGTAATGTATGTTGAGGTTTATGTGATATCTTTCAGTAGATTTCAGAAAAAGCTATAAAGCAATTCTACTAAGGTGTTTTAAATTGGAGAAGCATTGGAAAAATTCCTCTCAAGGCTACAGCAGCTGAACGATGATAAGCCTCGCGGTGGTAGCTAGGAGGAACGTTTAATCGGGAATGTTGCATAACAGGGACTATAGTCCTCCCCAACTTTTTTGCAATAATGGGTTAGAAAATGTTTTGAAAATTTACGCTAACGAACGCATTAGTAGCAGTTCTGCTGGGAACACGTTTTTGTTCTTTTTGATGGTGCTTTGTCTTGTGTGGTCAAAGATAAATTTGTATTTTATCTAACTCGGTTATGTATTTTTATGTTAATTGAAATCTTCTCTAAATCGTTATGTTCATGAATAAGGACAGATAGAAGCGAATATTTTCTGAAAGGAGTGTTTTCCGGTGTTTCAAAGGGCGTGGCCGTAAAAAGATTTAGAGGCAAGCCTCTTAGTCCCGTTCCAGCCACTCCATTATGGGCTGGTGCCAGTGTGACCTGATCTAGCGTAATGTTAGCATAATATTGGCCAAAAATCGTCATTAAGCATAAAATCTAGCATAATTTGGAATCTAGCAAAACTCTGGCATAATTCTGATATTATTTAAAAGAATCGTTGTTTCCATTGATCTATTGTCTATCGTTACCAAATGGAAATACTTTACACCAGGATTTCTGGTTTCATTTAGGGGTAAATTGTGACTTTCCACCTTCAGGATTTTGTCAGTTGTTTTGAATGGTTGGCAGCCACATATTTTGTAGTTGGCAGCCAAATGCAGCCAGCTAAACGCAGTATACAAAAAAGCTAAATTTTTGCTTTTTGTGGGTAGTGATAGCGTAATCAAAATTTGCTTTGTAGGTTACAAATGTTTTCACTTGCTTTTATCAAAAATTGTCTGTTATCTTTTACTTTGCTTCATCATTCATTCATGCGGCCAGAATTCAGCCAAATTTTGCTTCTTCGGCCAAATCAATTTGTGGCGGCCAAAGGGTTTTGAGAAACTGCCAAAATGGAGAAATTTGGCCATCAAACCATGAATCTAAATTGCCTTTTTGTTTATAAAGAATGAGTACACTGGGTTGTCAAAAAGGCCAAATTGCAACTCTGGCCACGCGTGGTTTCTGTATTACAAACAAGATGGGGGTAGAGGTCATGCTTTCAAGCTGGGCGAAAAGAGAATAAGAAGAAACAAGCACAATTTGTACATCAATGAGAGAAGAGTTTATTTGCCATCTGTAACGAGGTTGACCTCGCAAGTTTCGAGTTCCGAGAGAAGCTGCAAAGATATGGCTCCCAAAAACCAAAAAACATTAAAGTCTGGCAAGTAAGGCTGATTTAAGGGAGTTTTTGAAGGTGAAAGGAAATAAAAAATAACTTTGACAGAGATCCGAACAAACCATGTAAAAGAGTTTCCTTTCGATAACTTTTTGCTCACATATTAAGACATAGCTATATGTAGCTAATTTTCTTATTAACCCAATCCATATATTGTAAAGAATCAGCTTTTGTTACTTATACTTCATTCATTTAAAGAACTTGCCAATGAGGACATGCTATTTGCACTATGATGGCAGTCTCTACATTTACCACGCCCTTTGGGCCAATCCCAGCAAAGTACCACGCCCAATTTTTATAAAAAGTGTGGATCTGTAAAAATTTCTTATTTTAGGCCCTGTGAAACAGTTTTCCTTTGTTACTACTGATCTTAATTAGAGAACTTTCTCCTGGATAGGAATTTATAAGAGGATTAAAGGCAGTACCTCCGGTCGGCACTAGATCATAGCAAGATATAATAAGAAACTAGTTCCTTATTTTATCTTGTTCATAGTCAGCTAACGTACATGACGTCATACATCTTTGCAGAACAGTTACACTCTTTTTTTATAAGAACAATTTTATAAGAACACGAGCCTCAAAACTGGTCAAAAGTTAAGAATAAATTAAGAACAAGCTGAGTCTGAGCTTCTGCAAAATGCAATTTTGAACAACGTTTTTTATCAAAATCGAGGATTTTTAGCGATGTGTGGGTGCTTTTTCGGTGAATATTCAAACTTGTCAGCAAATTAAGGCTGTCTCACCCACTTTGTTGGCAAATGAGGCCTGAACACCTCCTTAGAGCGAAAAAGTTAGCAATAGCACTGCTTACACCCTCTTAATTTAAGAACAAATTAAGAACAATCCAGCCTCAGATTTTCGAAAAAATTAAGAACAGTCAGCCTGAACTTAAATTTACTGGTTCTTATAAAAAAAGAGTGTAGATGTTTTAAGCCCCGTTAAAACGGTCTCAACATTTCACTGAACATCGCTCAACATTTGTAGAGTGCAAGTTGTTCGTTTTGTTCGTTCGAATTGTTGAGAGCGTTTTAACACCCCAATTCAACATCACTAAACATCACTGTAGAAATCTTGAGCGATTTTCAGCGAAATCATAATGTAGTTTGTTTAACCTACAGGGGCGTGTTTGCCAGATATTCTGCTTACTTCGTTCGGGGAATTTTCTGCTAAAGCTGGAGTTTAGCTTTTTCTCCAAGGGTTTCAATTCATAGCACACAGAAACAGAGAAAAACGGAAAAAAGTGTCTATTCTACTCGAAAGCATCAAATAGGCCGTTTGAAGCACTTTTTTACAGTTGAATTTAAAGAACTCGTTTTTGTGCGTATGCAGCTACGAAAACTCTCTCTTACGTTTTCGCTTGAGTTAGAGTACCTAACATTGATAATCATGTATGAAGCCGTTGCTAAAATTTCAAATAACTGGTTTTGCCGCATAAGAACATTATCAAGCGTTTTAATAAGTGTTCCCGCGACAAAATTTGCTGTAATCAAGCCTAAAGGCCCTTTTAGAAGCATTGCGTCAGTCTTCATTTTCCAAAGTTTAGTGTTCAGAACATTGACTGAGCTGAGGTATTGGCAGTTGTCATAGGAATTAATTTCATGCTGCTTCCAATAAAGTTTTTCATCAAATTGTTGGAATGCAATAACGTCATGCTACCACTCATTCATTAGGTTGCTATAGTTTGTATGACGTCATATAAGTTAGCTGACTATGATCTAGTGCCGACCAGCATCTCCCCCGTTGTTCTCAGTGTCCCTTTTGTGCCTGTGTCTATAGAAACAATCAAAAAGAAGAACCACAATAGCGCAATTTCGAGGGTTTGCTGTGAATTTTGTTTGTGTCAAGCGTCCAAGTCAGTTTCAATGATATTAAGATTAGGCGTTTTTTTGTGTTCACCCACCATAACTAATTTTGGATAATAAAAAAGGCAGAGGAAGACCCCCTTTTCAGGCAAGGCTTTCAAGTTAGAATTAGCCAACCACAAAGGGGAAAGACTGCCTAGTGCATTCCAACACAGAATAGAAATGGCATTTCTATTCTGTTATTCCAGCCTTTAAATTATGATGAAAGTGGATTAAAAAGATTTGATTTGCATGACTGCAGTGTAGCCTGCCCGCAGACTCTTGAATTGCAAATGTTTAGCCAACAACAATATTTAAATAACATTTGCAATTCAATTCAAGAGTCTGCAGGCAGGCTACTGCAGTGAAGACATACAGATAGGCACAGGAGGTAGAAGAAAATGGCGAGCAGCTCCTTTGATATCAATCAGTGGCTGGAGAAAATTGGTTTTGGACGATTCCATGTCCTTGCATTACTTGTTATTGGCCTCCGACCATTTTCATTTGCTTCGTCGTCAGGTTTCTTGATAATACTAGAACCATATCTTCGATGTCAGTGGAATTTGAGATACTTTACTGCAGCCTGGCTTGCCCTTCCCGAAGCAATCACAAACATTGCCGGCTCGATCATTCTTGGTAAATTGTCAGACAGGTACGGAAGAAGAAAGATAATGTTACTGGCCTTTACTTTCAATTCTTATTTAACATTACTTTATTTGTTGTCTTCAAACATGCTGCTGATGTCCGCGATTCGAGCAATCATTGGATTGGTGTCTTCAAATGTAGTGATTGCGTTCACCTACATAATGGAAATTCTGCCTGTTTCAAAACGCAAGTACATGTCTTTATTTGAATTCGCATTTTGTGCTGGAAGTGGATATAGTATTCTAGTCAGCATGGTTTCGTTGGAGAACTTAACATGGCAATGGTTTGGTGTCTTTGCAGAGACTATTCCCATTGCGTTAGCGGCTTTCGCAGTGGGTTTCTTGCCTGAATCCCCGAGATATTTATTGTCTGTAGGAAAAGACGATGAAGCAAAAGACACTCTGCAAAGGATTGCAAAAATAAATGTCATAAATGATGGGTATAAACCGTTGCTACAGAAAGATTCTGGTGAAATCAACACAGAAGTGCCTGACCATGAGGATAGCAATCAGCAAAAAAATCTCTCAAATATTGAAATTGTGAAAAGGATAGCTTTGGTTTCGTTTTTACAGTTTTATGGAAATTTGCTTGCTGGGACAATGCGATTTGGATCCATGCAGTTTGGTGAGAATTCTGATCTTTCAGGATGCGGAATGTGCTCTAAGGGCCTGGCATACAAATATCGATGGGCAATGGTTTTTGCAGCGCTTTGTTCCTCGTTTCCTACATATTGGCTTTTGAACAAAGTTACAAGAAAAATGTCATTCATCATGTATTTCATATACATTGCAGGTAGCCTGATACCTTTTTACTGGAATATCCGTGGATGGCCTCTTGTCTTTGCGACCGTCCTTTTCTCTATATCTTTTTGTAGTATGAACATCGTTGTCTTTGTTTACCGGGCAGAACTCTTACCAACATCGATAAGGGCGTTTGGATGCGGGATTTCGGAGGCCTGCGGTCAGATTGGTTTGGTGTTTGGACAGTTTATAGCAGTTTATGTATATCACAAAAGTGTCTATCTGTCATTTGGCATTTTGCATTGCTTCACTGCAATTGCTTTTCTGGCAGCCATCACTGTTATTATAGAGACGAAACACGATCAGCTAAAATGACCCAAGTTGTAGCGTTATCATAAACAAGAACCGAGTAGTCAGGACTTGATCTGTTTAGATTAAAATTACTTTTAAGTTGGTACCTGTTTTTTTCCTGGTTATTTCCTGGTTATCAAAAACGTTATTGGGGGTAGAGACACCTGCCAGTGACAAAGTGAGTCTCTCTCTTGAAAACATTAGCATGCACGGGTATTTTTATTTCCAGTTATGACTATATAGTCTTTGACTATATAGATATAGCCTGCATGCATACTCTACTGTTATCAGACTAAAGCAAAATCTAAGAGTTGATTTATAAAGTAACTTTCCTTGAGGTTTCTTTTGGGATCCCTTTTTAGAGTAAATTCAATTTATAGACATCAATAGAGTAAGAAAATAAAGTATTTCTTATTCATATCAAGATACCATGGTATCCAGAGTTTGACTGTGCATCACTTTAAAAATTCAAGAAAAACGAAGTTAAAACGTTTCTAGCTCAGATATTGAAAGCTTGTCACCAGTGGCAGAGAGCTGGGGAGGGGGGGGGCAGTCACCCCCAATATTCTGGAGGGCATTGGTCTGTTATTCTAAAACAATGGCTAAGTAAGCCGTCATCTTACCGAAACAATAGGCTTGCCCCACAGTTTTCGAATATAGAATCTACCTGCCAGGATTCACTACTAAAGGCCGATTTCCACTAGGCGAATTCTTTCGCGCGAATCGAATAAATTTTCGTAGCGATAGAGTAGGACCGTGATCTACTTTCTGCGAATCGAACTTTTTCGCTGCGAAATCTGAAAACATGACACCACGCATGCTCACATTGGCAAAAATTCGATTCGCGCGAAAGAATTCGCCTAGTGGAAATCAGCCTTAAGATGTAAATAGTCAAAATCTATTTAATAGGCAGGTTAGAATTACATTATAGGTTCATTCGTCTTGAAGATCAAGTTCTATATCAAAGTCAGAGGACTGTATAATTTCTTATTCGAATTAAAAGGTACGATAAAGTATTAATATCAGCGTATATAGCGATATAAACAAACGTAAATCATCAACCAGAGAGAAGAATGAACGTCCAGAGAGAAGAATTAACGTAAGAATTTTAACGAAGTCACCTCGGTCCAATAAAATCTTGATTTATTACTTTATCTAAACACTGTTCTTTATGTGAATCGTTCTATCGATCTTCTTTCGTTTTGAATAGCGTTCACATCTATCGAGAGTTCTTTGAGATATAGTTCATGTCGTGCCTTTCGAATTCGTAATCAAGAGTGTTCTTCTAATCAAAAGTGCAGTCACAACAACAACAACAACAACAACAACAACAACAACAACAACAACAACTATATACAAAGAGTGAGAGAAAGAGATAGATAGATAGAAGAAAGGAGCAATCACAGTTTCCTAGATTGAACAAATGTCTGCCCCTGCTTGTCAAATATCATTGCAATTTGCAATAAGTCACGTATATTACAGCTACTCAGGGTAATATTTTTCCCGTACCCGTGTAACCATTGGTCACAAGAAATTCACAGTTAAAAAATAATTTTCTCACATGAAATTTTTAACTATAGATTGATAAGTTAACTGTTTTATGCATTTCGCAATATGCTGGGCAGTTTTATAAGAAGTAAAATGCTGACAGGAAATTACCTTATTACATTAAAAAAGATCAAAACTAATTTAGCCGAGTAGCTGTAATATAAGAAATAAAATGCTCTGCCGAGCCCTACAAAGCCCAACATAATTGAAAGGCAATTCACCAAGAAAGATTGAATGACCAACACAGTTTGTTTTAGTTTTCATTCTTATTTTTTGCCTTTCCATCATAATAACATGCTTCAATTGAAAACACATTCATTTTTTTAGTCACCTCCAAATCTATATTTTAAATAAGCGTCCACTCGATTAAGCACCCCCCTCGAATAAGCGCCCATCCTGGAGCCGTCACCATTATTGGACTTCTAGTAACCCTCACTGCTGTCATAGAGACTAAAGACGAGCCGCTAAAATGAGATCAGTTGTAATGTGATCAGTTGAAGCTGCTTCGGCTCTAAATGCTTTTCAATATCGCTTGGCTAATGGCTAGATCTTTAAGTATATAGTTTATAGTAAAGTAACGTTTTGAGTTGATTACATTCCCATTTATTTTATTTTATCATTTTTCTTCTTCTATAAATGGTAGCCTTCTTTTTCCTATCTTTCATAAAGGTTCCCTTTCTCCTGAAAGAACTGACGCCAATACAAAAAAACATATGGAATCGTGTAGTCATTATATTTTAAAGATTTGCAGACGTTGAGTATTAAGGATCTTGCCTTCTTAAAATGGTTCAAAACAAAATATTTTAGGCAACGACTTTCTTAATGTAAGAAAAGGCCCGTTTACCAACAAAGAATAGCAATTTTGCAAATAAGGAAAGCCCATGACAAACTTTTGGCTTCATAAGGCAGTTTCAAGATCATAGGATTACATCACAAAAAATACATTACCAAGATATTACCCCTCCCCTAATCTTTTCTCCTCTAACCATAGAATTTAGACGAAATACAGAATCGATCTTGCCGAGAACTGGGGGAAGGGAACTGTAGCAAATAAGCTAGGGGTAGGGATCGCAATATGAACTTTAGTTAAACAAATCTATATCAACGATAGAATTTGGCTCTGGTTTGAAATTTCCGATAAACTAACAGAGAAAAATAACTTGAAACAAGATGACACGTTTTTTGCATAAAAAACCAAAATATCTACGCCATTAAAATTATATTTGATTCAAATACAAATTGGAAAAAATCACTGTTTTATTGCATGGAAAAGAATTTAAAAAATTTACCTAGACCTGCTAGATTTTAATTACAATTTCACTTCTGAATGTCAAACAAAGAAAATAAGCTAATATTAGATATTTTATTAAATGTTATTTTTGCAAGGTGTTAATAAAGAAACTAATAAAGAAATTACAGTTTATATAATCCTGATCTTGTTGGGGATGAGCGAGCGAAAATCTTCAAATGAGTGAGGCAACCCTCCGTCCTGGAGTCAGAGAGCATGCGTAATAATAACTTCGTTCCGTGCGCATGCTCTCTGACTCCAAGACGTTCAGTTGCCTCGCTTATTAAAAAACTTTATCATGCTCGTCTCCCCAACAAGATCTTAACATTTCCCCTAGATGTAATTTGGGGGCATCACACCAACGACATCCCCGCGAGCTACGCCTTTTAGGATAGGATATGTATTTGTAACTTTGCTTGTGCATTTCGGAGACTCCTTAATAATCCTGATATGTCAAAAGTCGGGTAGTAGTTTTTGTCCATTACTCATGACGTTTTCGTCATTATGTCATAATGAAGATGCAAAAGATTTTGTGAAAAACCTTTATTCAATAATTGAATGATAGTTTGTAGATTGATCGTTAAATTCATGTTTTCAGTAATTACCATATCATAATATTAATTTATTGGTTGGTAGTTTAATTTGATATTGTTATCTATAATAATCTATGACAAAAGGTTATTATTTTGTAGAAACATTTCTAAGCAAGCATCTCCAGGTACTTCAAAGCCCCCTTGAGCGGTTCCCCGTTGCCTAAAAATCTATCATACATACCCTCTGTTTATTACAAAAAGCATCATAAAACTGCATCATATATCAAGTAACTAGAATTAAAAGCTAGCTATATACAAGCTTCTTTAGTGAGCACTGTATTAAAAGTTGCTGTCCCTGTAGGCATCGTTTGTAATTGGGTTTTGATATCCACTCAAGGAGCCACTTCTTACTGAAATCTTTGTCACGCTTTGCTTGTTCTTACCACCCTTGGTCATTCCAATAACTCTTGCTGTTGAAAAACTAGGAGATCCTGCTGGAGCCAAGGCCAGTTGTTCATTATAAAGGGTGTTTTTAAAGCTCATTGGCTGCTTTTCATCCATACATACATCATCGATGCTAGCAAAATCGCATAGCTTATTTGCTTCCTCTCCTGTCATCCTAAATTATAAGCAAAGAAAATTCAGAAAAGATTTTTAACATGACTAACTAAAATAGAATAGAATAGAATAGAATAGAATAGAATAGAATAGAATAGAATAGAATAGAATAGAATAGAATAGAATAGAATAGAATAGAAATGGAATAGAATAGAATAGAATAGAATAGAAATGGAATAGAAATGGAATAGAAATGGAATAGAATAGAATAGAATAGAAATGGAATAGAATAGAATAGAATAGAATAGAAATGGAATAGAATAGAATAGAATAGAATAGAATAGAAATGGAATAGAATAGAATAGATTAGAATAGTAGAGAATAGAATTGAATTGAATTTGAAATTACATCACAATACTTGTGTACGTAAACTAACATAGACGTAGGAAACATGCACTCAAATTACGTTTCTTAGCCTAGCTTGTTTTATTTATTGTCACAATCTGCTCTTATCCATAAATTAAAAATGGTATCAAAACTATTACCATCACAATTTTAAAAGTCTCTCTAATTTCCTTTGACTTATCAGTTTTTACTGCATATCAAGGATGATTCCACAATATTCTGATTAAACTTAGCTAATGCTTACATCTTAGTAAAACGAAATCATTTGGTAAAATTCCCATAATTTCTTTCTGTTTATTATCAGCTAAACTAGCGTTAAATGTGGACAAAAAGCGTTTTTGATAGTAAATAGGGCGTGGTCTAAAAATTTTTTGAATTGCCCCCCCCCCCAAACAAGCAGGTAACTGGCGCCGCAGCTGTATTGAAACATTTTTTGTGAAGGAAGCAAATGAAATTTAGAAAATTTATTCTATGTCCTCATATACCTCTTTACGTTTAATTCATAGCCATGCATGTTGGTCTTTTCTTCTTTTAATACCTTTAAGCTAAGATTTGGTCACAAGAGCAGAATTTTCTGATTGGCTTTGATTCAGTAAATTACGCGCAACCACACAAAGGCCGGGCTGCTTTTTTAAATAAACCATTGGACTGTATGGGGTTCAGGTTGGGTTTTTATGTTTACTTTGCACCCACCATCGATGTTGATAGATTTGTTGATATCTTAAGTTTAATTCTCTGAATTTCTATCAAAATAACGTCATAAGTACGATTAATCCCAAGCATTTGTGATTGTAGAATTTGGTAATATGCCATAAAAGCCCCCTTTGTCTCAGATTGCCTGATGCATTTTCTTGCATTTGCACTGGCGATTCTAAAGCTGTTGTAATTGTTATTACCTATCGTCTAAGGTAGTTTTAGGACACTGAGAAGCTATGTTTATCAGGGGGGGGGGGGCTGGTCCTCTTTCTTGATGTAACTACACCTCGGGGTTCCTTACTTATTTATACCAAAAACGGCGACTCTTCTCACTCCAGATGAATGTTTGGTTATGTCTGTGGATTCAACCACAGACCCTTCGATCTATTGTCCGCGACCCTTACCACTGAAAAATCATTACAAATAGTTCACAATAGAAAGATTCAATTATGGAAAAAGTATTGATTAGAGAGAAGCAACTTACGAATTTCGCTTCTTCTTGTCCACCGTCTCTAAGTTAATGAAAGGTATGCTTTGTATTCGCCCAGACTTTCCTCTGTTGGGCCTTTTTACAGGCCTAAAATAGAAAGCATGAAATAGCAATGATAAAATTAAACTTGAAATCAACAGAAGACTTTTTTAGCATAGCAGGTAGAAAAATCCATTTTTAACATGGTCAATCTCTTTAACAGTAAATAGGGCATTGTGCCAACAAATTTATCCGAAGTCTAAGAAAGTACATTAACAAAAACAAAGTTGCAATGATAATATCATTGGAAGCTCGACAGACATGGTTGTTACCAATTGATATTTACAAATAACGATACAGTAGTACTAAAGGTAAAGGCTATATCTTCAGATCACTCCTTAGGGATAGCCAGTTTAGATCAAAGATTTAGGGAGTACTGTTTGAAAAAAAGATTAAGTGCGCACAAGATTCATGATAGTTTTGAGCGCAATAACTACATTACTAGCCAAAAATGTGACTTTGATTAACAACTAATACTAAACATGAACATCAAATATAAGATATCCTTCATTTCTGTCTACAATATATCCTTTCTTGGCTGTCTACAATAATGTTTTTACTGCAAACATTTTCCGATGGCCATAAATTCAAAAATTTATATTTCTAGAATATTTAGCGTTTTGGAGATTTATAAAAATACAAAAAGAGATGTATAGAGGGTAATTGTGAATGGGTTTACGTGTTGTCACTTTTTGTCACTTTTGTCAAAGTACAGTCAACCTGGCTCTTCTAATGATCGTTGAAAGTACAATTTGATCATCAATTCGATTAATGATTAATAGCACGTTTGGAAGAGTATAGAAATAATGCAAAGGAGAGTTTCTATCTTACGTAAGCTTCTATCTGTCGTTTCTCTCTTTTTGAAAAATTAAACTCATTATGCTGTTCGTTGTGGTCCTCATGCTTAAGTTTCTGCCCTTTCCAACCAATGTTTCAATTGCTGCTAGGTTATCAATTTGCCACCTTTCTATTCTGAAAGTGATTTTATGGATAAACCCAACAATTAAGGAACCTTCGATTGAGATCAGGCACTGCGGAGAAGGGGCGGAGGTTATGGGGGGTTGTAGGGGGTAGGGGGTTATGGGGGGTAGGGGGCTATGTGGGGGGCTACAGGCCCCACTTTTTGCCAGGAGCACTGCGCAGGCACTCTCTGTAAATTAAAACTACCACAATGATAGCTGGAGCCTGGAAGGGGCAGTTTGGTGGGCAATAACTGTCTGAAGTATGATGTCAAATCAAGGTTGTGGCACAAAACAAAATGATGGCACACTTTGGTAGGAGTTTCCAAACTCTGGTGTTCCTGTTGTAGTATCTGTCGTGTATATTAAGTTAGTTTTTGTCTCTATCTTTATGTAATTGTCTCGGGGGGTGGACAAGTACTTCGCTTCCCGTGGTATAATTTTTTAGTTATATAGAAGAACAATTTTGTATGTAGGATATGTAGGCTCGAATATAATTTGATGGCTCATTCGTTATAAGAGATTTATGTTATGGCCCTCTCCCAGCAATATAAGAGAAGGCTTTTAATCTTTCAAGTAACAAACCTTGCATAGAAGTAGAGTGCGACAATGAGAAGAATCAGAATTACGAGCACTGCTCCACTGCCAGACATCACTGCTATGCCTTCATTCGATTTTGTTAACCATTCCAAGGTGTCGGATCCCTTTCCTTTTGCTACGTCAGCAGTCGTAGTCGGTGAAACAATCACAGACGTAGACTGTGAGAATTCGGAGCTAGGGGTTGGGGATACAAAGTAATTCGAACTTTTAGGAGCAGTGGCAGTAGTCTTTTTGTTTGGTACTTCAGTTTCAGTGGTGGCTCTTTTTATGATTGATGATAAAGCTGTTGTACTTGGGTATATGTGTGTATTAAAGCCTTTGGTTGAGGATGTGATTGGGGTGCTAGCTGAAGTAATGTTGCCTGACGTCAATCTTGCAGAACTCTTTGTTGAAAGGCTAAGGACAGTCATCAGCTTCAAAGTGCTGGTTACAGGAATGAATTGGACAGTGCTGGTATCTTCAGCAAATAAAGAAGAGCTTTGACTATAACTAGTTTGTAATGTATATTGCGTTGCAGTCAAGATGTCGACATAACTTGCAGCAATTACTGTGTAAACGCGAGGAAAAGAACTTGACGACATTTTCGTGAGCTCTGTCGAAGGAAAATCGCCTATTCTACTTGACTTGGATAAGCTTGTCTCATTGCAATACCTCCCCGACCAAGAAGACATACATAGTTTCTCTCCACTTGTCAAGTTACATGTATAGTGGCCTGCTAAATCGTCTTTAGCGATGCAAAAAGCTTTACAATCTTTGCCATAATAATTCAGCATGCACTTCTTTTCTCCAGAAGATAGACACACAAAGTGGCCCCGTGCATCATCATCACTAGGCTTACAATACACCGTGCAATTTTCACCATACCAGTCTTGTAAACAAACTTTTTTGCCACTAGAACTACAGTTATAATGACCGGAGCTGTTACTCTGCTGTGGCCAGCAAAATGTTGAACATGTTTCTTCCCCTTTGTTATACCAACCAGAGTGACAAACTTTCTCCCCCAAACTCGTGCAGTTATAATGCAAGACGTCACTCTCAGCACAGTAACGAGTACAATTTGGTTGTATATACCAGTTTTTGGCACAAACACGTCCCCCATTACTATCGCAGAAGTAATGACCATACGTATCATTACGAGAATCACAATAAACTGTGCAGTTTGGAAGATTGAACCAATTTTTGTTGCAAACGCGTGAGCCATTTCTGTGACAAGTATAGTGCCCAAAGTCATCGTTTTGATTCTCGCAATACCTGTCGCAAGTTGGACCGTGCCAATTTCGATTACAAATTATTGTACCATTAGTGGAACAGGTGTAATGGCCACCAGAATCATTACGTGGCCTGCAGAAATTGGTACAGTTTGGAAGGTTGTACCAGTTTTTATTGCAAACTCGAGAGCCGTCGGTTGCACAATAGTAGTTTCCAATCAGACCAGATTCTTGTTTGCAAAATTTTGTGCAGTTTGGAAGAATATACCAGTTTTCTTTGCATACACGCTCGCCTTCTCTGGAGCAGTTGTAGTGTCCACTGATTTCGTCATCTTGTGGAACACATGAAACATTGCAGTATGGTTGATTGTACCAGCCGGGCATGCAAGCACGTGATCCATTAGAAGAGCAACGATAGTGTCCGTTAATATCGTCGTTTTTTGGGACACAATAGACTGTACAATTAGGCTCTGTATACCAACCTTCTCTACACTCTCGAGTTCCATTTGTCGTACAAATATAATGACCATAGTCATCATCACGGGGAACACAATGATCTGTACAGTTTGGCGCATTGTACCAGCCGGGCATGCAAACACGGGATCCATTAGAAGAGCAATCATAGTGTCCGTTAATATCGTCGTTTTTTGGGACACAATAGACTGTACAGTTAGGCTCTGTATACCAACCTTCTCTACACTCTCGAGTTCCATTTGTCGTACAAATATAATGACCATAGTCATCATCACGGGGAACACAATGATCTGTACAGTTTGGCGCATTGTACCAGCCGGGCATGCAAACACGGGATCCATTAGAAGAGCAATCATAGTGTCCGTTAATATCGTCGTTTTTTGGGACACAATAGACTGTACAGTTAGGCTCTGTATACCAACCTTCTCTACACTCTCGAGTTCCATTTGTCGTACAAATATAATGACCATAGTCATCATCACGGGGAACACAATGATCTGTACAGTTTGGCGCATTGTACCAGCCGGGCATGCAAGCACGTGATCCATTAGAAGAGCAACGATAGTGTCCGTTAATATCGTCGTTTTTTGGGACACAATAGACTGTACAGTTAGGCTCTGTATACCAACCTTCTCTACACTCTCGAGTCCCATTTTTCGTACAAATATAGTGGCCATAGTCTTCATCTCGGGGAACACAATGATCTGTACAGTTTGGCGTATTGTGCCAACCTGGCAAACAAACACGTGATCCATTCTCATCGCACTTATAATGGCCGTCAATTGTATCGTTCTTAGACTCGCAGTACACATTGCATTCGGGCTTCTTAAACCAGTTAGTTCTACAAATCTTTTCTCCATCATTTCTGCAAGTAAAATGACCGTTTATATCATCATCTTGGGGAATACAATGCCTAGTACAATTTGGAGCCTTAAACCAACCTGGTCTGCACACTCTGACGCCATTATTGTCGCAAGTATAATGACCAGTAATGCTATCGTTATTTTGTTTACAATATTTTGTGCAATTGGGGGCATTATAATAGTTTGGTAGACATACATGAGTTCCATTGTCTGCACAACTGTAATGCCCGTCAGTGTCATTTTTTAGAATACAATATTTGTCACATTTTGGGTGATTGTACCAGTTTTTGTGGCAAATACGTGTTCCGTTGTTAGAGCAAGAATAGTAACCATTTATAGAATCATTACTTGCTTTGCAATAAATGTCACATTTGGGTAATCTGTGCCAATTTGGACGGCACAAATGTTGACCTGATGAGTCACATGTGTAGTGACCATTCGCGTCATCATCTTGTGCTTCACAAAACGTCTTGCACATAGGTAAATTGTACCATTTAGGCCGGCAGATGCGATCTCCTCCACTATCGCATGTGTAATGCCCACTCGTGTCATCATCCTGAGGAGCGCAGTATTTCAGACAATTTGGTAATTGGTACCAGTTGCTTCGACATACACGGTTCCCAGTTGCATTGCAAGTGTAGTGGCCTGTGCTGTCATCCGCAGGCTTGCAATACGTGCTACATGTATTATCGTAATAATATTGAAGACACGAAGCTTGAACAGTGAAACTGAGTGTTGACTTTGAGCTAGGTCTTCTTCCTTGGGACATTCGTGTGTACTTCAAGACTTGACCATTAAAACCAGGTACGAACGCCTCCCCGTAAGCATGATCATCAACATGGTCCCGGGAGCTAAAGCTGTCGTAATCCATAATCTTCATGAAGAATCCCATACCCTGTAACAAAGTTAAATATATTAACAGAAAGAATGGATAAATCTAACTCTTTAACTTTGGAGCAGCATGCAGTAGCATATCGTGGACTTTTGAAAGGATGCAGTTTTCCATAAAGATGATACAAACAAGCCAGAATAAATCCAGGAAGGTTTGTTTGCATTATAAGGACCCAGGGAGGTTTGAGGTACAGGCCCGGAAAATTGACAAACAATTCTGTTTTTGATGAGCTTTTCAACATCTTTAGGCACTTTTCCTGTACTCAAACCATGTATTACACTCAGTTAACAAAAAAGGCAAGAATATCCTTACACAAGCATGTCAATATCCTTGTGCTGTGTCACTTTCAGCAAATCTAAACGTGGGAATAAGATTGCGTTTTCCGCTTTCTCCCCAGTACAGTTTTTCTAACTTTGACAATATGATCAGAAAGCCCAATGACGTGTTGAATGTGTATATGGTTTATATACTTGTGCTTCAGACAAAATTTGGAGGGGAGAAGCAAAGCACTTAAATGCGCATCTCATGCCTCCGTTCCTGGTTGCGTATATAAACATGTAAATTGCTTGACCAAAAAGGGCCCTAATTACAAAGGTCACACATCAATGTTGAACATCGTTTGGAAACGTAGCAGATATTCTGCTTGTCTGGAGTATTATGTGAATTTCAATGCAAGCATTTTAAAAAATCCATAGACAACTAATTTGCATCCCATGTATCCCCGTTTTATACATTGTAATGGATCAGAAGGTTCCACGGTTCTATTTTTAGAAATTTCATATAATTCATTCTAATTCCAAAAAATTCTGAAAGGCTCCCTCTTCTGTCATTCCTAAATACTTCGAGATGCTCAGAATACACATAATTAATTGATGTAGTAGACAAACTTAAATATACTAGTGAGCTCTTACCGAATATGTGTCGAAGTTGAGGACAATGTCTCTGTCTATCCCAGTCGAAATTCCCTCAAAATCAACTGTAGTTCCGGTAAAAGATGACGTCTTTTTGTAATACATACAGCTGCTGAAAGAACTCGGCAGAGGAGGAAAGCCTTTGACACAGATTTCAAATTCATTTTCACATGCGCCACCAAATAGGCCATCACAGCTGCTCCCTTCCCAGAGCTTGTCATTTGTATTGACAAACTTTTTCAGCCGAAGTGTCACCTTTGCTTTACCGTTCACCAAACCCTGGAAATATTAGAAAAAAACCGATTCAAATATAAATACCAAGATTAGTGTATAGGATAATTTGATGATGACGTCATACCTGTGGCTAGTGGTAAACGGATACTGCTGTAAATGGTTACGCCAGAGACTTCTACCTCTTTGCTGAAGTGACGCGAAGAAGCATCAAGGCTAACATAATGTCTTGCAGGATTGATCCCATCTCAGGATCCTCTATATCTTTTCAATGGCAACGTCACTTTAATATTTCCAATCTGAATTGCATTAGCACCATATTAATAATATACAGTTTATTTGCTTCACCCTCATCACAATACATGTCCACTTAAAAGCTGGTGCTGCATAGGTAGGCATGTACCCCTTTGATATGTTCATGTAACATCTAAATTCACTAAATAGAACGATGATCTAGATCTAGAATGTTAAAGAAGTAGCTGGTAAGTTACTACATACATGAAGTATTTCCAAGAAGATCAGCACATTCAGTATCTTGCAAGACATGTCTGTTGTCGCTACTTCCAGCAAAGCAGTTGACTATCTTCTTCTGAAATTATTGCCACGTCATCCAGCCTAGCAAAATAAACAGAAATATAACAATATCAATTTATCACTTCTCGAATGGCAGGAATTTTTGCATGGTACAGAATCCCTTGCAAACTCACATATAAATTGGCTCTTTTGAGCGGAGCCTGCAGGTTCAGGCTTCTTAAAAGTCTTTCAATGTTGTTCTTTCTGTGGGTGGATCTTTTGGGAATCCATCTGAGGCTGCACCCGTTTGGCGTTAAAGGAATGCTGCCTTTTACAAGATTTTAAAACCTGCTATTTGCTTTAATAAATAGATATGAAAAATTCTTATAGGCCCTTACTCAATGCCTAAAATATACGAATAGCTATGTTTTGCCAAAGTGGGTGCAAATCAGCCCCCATAACTCCCTTTGCAATGCTACTGTCTTAGTAGCCTAGGGGTAGAATATAAGTTACCTTTGCAGCTTCCATAGTGTCTTCTCGGCGAACCAGTCAGGTTTAGCAAGCGGATATAAATAGGAAAACGCAGCCAATTGACGGTTCAATAAATAAAGTCAAACAAACTTACTTGGTTCTCTCCTGGACGTTCTTCCTTACAAGTTGATGCATCGACTGTTTTGGGGTTCTTGTATTTCACCAACTGTGGCTGCTTCTAGACTCACAAATGGTGTTGCGTCACAGCACAGCATACATCAAATCCTGACTCCCTTGTACTGCTAGGCTGAAACAAAATTGAGACAATTGTTCATCTTCTGGTGGATTCCGCTCTTTATTCATACACGATTGAAACATTTGGAGTTGGCTTTCAACTGTCATAACGTCGACGTATTAGCTTCATCCCGAAAGGACCCAATTTTAAAGCTCTACTTTGCAAACAACACATGTTTGGATCTACTAGAAGAATTAAACTTTTTGATAGATCTTTCGATGGATTCAGAGTTTACTGAAAAAATGAAACTTGAATTTATAGTCTAGATTATAGAATGGGTCGCAATTTTCACTCTCTATATGTTATTTTAAGCAGCACGAGTCCATCAAAGTCCCGTGCTAAGCGAATAGAGAAAGGCATCAAAGTAAATGACGATTTTAAAGGAACTCGTCATAAAGAGGGTTCTACAATGCGCAAGGCTTTGTGGATGTGTCTAAATCTATCGAAAAAGCCCGAGCAAATTCTGTTGAACGGGTTCACTATTTCAAATCCAAAATACGTAAAACAAGAATATAAAGGGCATTAATCTTTTATAATAATCACGTGTCCGTCAACAATAGGTGTCCGTTCGAGAGGTGCTCTTTAACAATTGGTGACTTTTTTAGAGTTTCAAATCATAACCTAGAGATCCTATCAAATAAACCTTTTCTGGAGTTTTTTGTCTTTTTTGTCGAAATCATAAAACAAGGAAAATTGTTTTTTCCTCCTTTTTTACCGTCTTCTTCCTTTGTTCCTTCAAAACTATTATAGGTCTATTATGAGCGACCTAAGACGCAAGAACGAGTAAGAAAAGCCAAAGTTGCAATCCGCAAGCGTAGTGAGCCAATATTCACCGAAAGAGGAAAGGCGCATCTAATGGGAAGCCGCAATTCGCGGAAAATCTAGTGCCGAACCTGTAGCATGGGCAAATTTAACAATGTTAACAAAAGATATTTAGAAATAGCTCTATTGTTTTGCACAAAGTGGAGGGGGGGGGGGCAATGAACTTAGGGCTCCATACATTGAAGGCCTTGCGTAGGCCACACGTAGAAATAGGTTCGGGGCCGTCAAGCTTTTAACCTACGCCTAATGTTAGCCTTTGCTTCAGACCTCTACTTTCATTTAGGGGTCTGGAACACAGCAGAGTCAGGAAAACATTACGGTCGCACGAAACCGGAGGAAAGTCCACGAAAAACATCAGAAGCTCCTATGACACACCCAAGCCACGTCCACTTTCTATTGTTTTGTAAGGAAGTTTTGCCTTCTGGAATGTTTTTGTCTGGAGGAAGGTTAACAACTTTTCTGGAATCTGGAGCACAGGTTAACTATAATAGGCAAAAGGCCCCCAAAACTGAACTATCAAGTTTTGACCACCAGCATTTATCCCCAGCCTTTTGTCATGACCGTTTATGTAAACATCACAATGGAAATCACTTTCTCTGCACTACTCCAGAAACATTAAGGAAATCACCTGTTTGTCAAAGGATATAAGGTCCTATGCTTTATTCCGCAATATGTTGCCACTTGGCTTTAGGCCCCTTTCACCTCCTTTACGTTGTTTGATTTTGTAATCATTTCGCAGCTTTAGAGAAAAAGTCATGGCAAAATTCATTTGAATGGACAGGGTCAATAAGTATACCAAAACTTGCCCTAAGGTAAAATAGGCACTAACGCATTATCGCGTCGTCTTTCATTGCTAGACAAACACCCTACAACTGAAATATTACGACTTTCATTAAACTCTCCAAAGAGAGTAATATGACAAGAAAAAGAGGAAAAGTTAGAAACAAGTACCAGCGCTCTGATAAGCCTGCACTCGAAGGGGACAACGGGGGCAAAGCGCCACGAATAAGGCAAAACAGTGTTTTTGCCTCTGCTGCCTGGCGTAGGCATCCTTGCCAGTGCTTCATCTATTATCCTTTTTCGCTTCAAGCAAAATCTTTCTAACTCTCTCTTTCTCTCTACCCAAAAGGGAAATGCTCTTAACTCTCCCAGACCAATAACGGAAGAGTCGTGTTGATGTTTCTCAAAAACCTTAAAAACCGCAATTGGGGTGCCGCCTGACAGTGCCTGAAACTTCGTACGGGTACGTATGGGGTACGTACGGGTGCAATTGGGGTACGTATTAAATCGATTGATCAGTCATATAAACAGAAAACTTAAAAAGTTTGTTATTGTCACTTAACAGTATCTTTCGTCAAAAAACCTACTTCTGCTTTTCACCATGTTGTTTGGTTATGCTTTCCGAACGGGTACTTTTTCTAACTATCAAGGCCTGAAAAATCAGCCACCAAACCCAGTAATTTCAACTCTGGTGCATGCTATCTCAACCTTAGTATTATAGACATTGTGCTCATTGAAAAGCTTTTGAAGCCTTGTCTCAGTTGAATATAATTGCGGAGTTAGTACCTCTTTAATCTTCGCTTTTCCTACCGGTTTGTTCATTTGATCAACTAGAAGACAACTAGAAGTAAAATTTGGATTCTCCTTGCATTTTCAGGCTACAGAATCAGCTTTGACAGCCAAATAAAGAATTTTTCAGTATCCCGAGTTTACGTATCTTCATGGTTGGAAAATCTTTAGCCAAAGTAACCATTACAGGTGAGAAAAACCTACTGTCTATTGATTTGTTTCTGAAATCAGATAAACCTGTATCCGAATATAATCGTACAGGTATAGGCTGCAGAAAATTTCCGATAAATAACCTTTTCATATGCACATACATATTTAAAAATGGTCTCTCGAAACCGAATATCAGAGTTCTAGATTCTTCTTGTATTTGCCTACATGAACAAAAATGGACCCATTTTTGCATTCAGGTAGAAATCAGACTTTTAATAACGCGCAGTTTGTAAGGCAGCATTATAAACGTTTACAATATGGCAATCATGTCATACTAACGAAGACTCAAACAATCGTCTCCAATTATATCTAAAGAAGCTCAAACAACCCTAAAATCTTTAAAGAAATTACCTTCATTTGTTCTTGCTCATTTACTGCTTTTATTCGAGCAAATCTCACCACGTTAAAAACAGACTGTCGATCTCTTTCAACATGTCATTCAAACTGAATTCTGGGGTACTTATCAAACAGTGTGTCCCGTGAGGACTATGATAATCCTTGAATGGACGAATGCAGAGTCATCGAAAACCAGTATGGCACTTGAATGGGCTATAATGCGACATGGAAGAATGGGCTATAATGTATTTCCTCTTCCATGCGACGTTTATGCTCATTCTTTCGGGCTAGTTTTAAATCAAAATATAGATGCTAAAATGGCACTTATTCTTATAACTTTCAACATCTTCATACAAACATACATCCACACTAACAAGGGGTGGCGTCCCACAATTAGGAGGGAATGTACTATAAGCAACTTCTAGAAGCCACACACACACACACACAAGCATACCCAATATCAACAATTATGTTAATAGTTCTCTGTTGTGTATACGAAATCATTCAAACTATTCAACCAACTCAAAAAAATTATATATAATTACCAATTCACGAAAAGTTTATACCACATTGATATTACCAACTGATAATTCGTCCAGCCATGCATATACCCGCTTGTAAAGGGGGCTGACCATCCCCTCTTCGAAATCTCCCTGAATATCAACGAGGTGGGCCTAGTACCCTGAGCCCTGCTCCAAAGAATCACTGATACTGACCATACAATAGAAGCATATTTGAAAAGATAATATTTGAAATCATAGGGGGGCTAAAGCCGCCGTAGGCCTCCCTGCCTCTGTGGTGTTTTTCTATGTTGAATTAACCATTAAAAAATCTTTGTGCATATGAAATTTTTCACCTAGTCATGAAAACTAAAAAGAAATTGCTCATGCACGGAAAATCTATACCATAGTAAAGGGTTGCCATCATGGATATCGTCCAAACAAACCGCTGATAACCATCTACAATAACATGCGACCATGTCATCACGATTCAAATGATAGAGCAATTTAAACTCAACTAGTTGTCTCCTAACAAGTAAAACATATCATAGAACTGTTCATTAATATTTGAACATATAATAAATGTGGAAGGCAGTGGTGGCGCCAGGGGAGGGCTAGGGGGGGCTACAGCCCCTCCGTGGAAAGCATCTAGCCCCCCCCCCATCGGAGGAAATTTTAGGTTATTGTCGCAGCAATTTTGACAAAATAACGTACGAAAACTGCTTATTTTATTCGTTTTAGCCCCCCTGTCGGAAGCTCCAGCCCCTCTATCGGAAGATTTTTGGCGCCACCCCTGGTGGAAGGGGCTATTTTTCATTGCTTTAATGTTTGCACGTTTAACGCAAGATTTTCTCTATGGTTTTTTATACTTCTTCAATGCAGTTACCGGAAATTGCTTTGTTGAATTCTTTTCTTTCATAGGCGTTAGATTTTTGCTTTTATTCCAGTTTCTGTTTGCAACTTTCGTGAGCTATCAATCTCGAAAATTTTATTCAGTGTTTTAAGTTCTAATATTAAGCTGACAAAAATATTTCAATTTGATAGTGTCTCTAAATAATGCACATACATTTTTGTTCCTCGTTCAAAGTTTTGACGCAAATTTTTTCCTTAGTTGAAATTTGACCATGGTTTTGCTATGACTTGCTGCCCAGTTTTTGCCCAAAGGTTAGCGTCTTTTAGCATTCAAATTTCCATAAACGTGTGTCAATGGCTTATAAAATGCATAGTTTAAAACATTTGAATGATGGAATATCAAAGTTTGAAAAGTCTGGACGAGGGGCAATTCACTCTTGCAAATAGCAAATAGCGTACGAAAGTTTCTCTAGAACAAAAGGATCAGGGCCGTCCCCCTAGAAAATTCTTGTCGGCAAGTTTTCTAAAAGTAGAGTTTTGTCGGGTTTTACTTTCGAAGTTCTCAATGCGATAGCTTTAACAAAATTTTTGGATAAGATGAGGATAAGTCCGAAGAAGTATCACCCAAAAACCTTCAGCAATTCAAAATAGGTAGAGTTTTGTCGGGTTTTACTTTCGAAGTTCTCAATGCGATAGCTTTAACAAAATTTTTGGATAAGATGAGGATAAGTCCGAAGAAGTATCACCCAAAAACCTTCAGCAATTCAAAATAGGTACAGATGGCATTATGGGTGTCACGGAGGGGCAAATGTCCACCAAAAATTTCAAATGACTCCCTGTCGACAGCCGGAGTCTAGAATCTAATGTCCAATATCCAAGGCGACCTAATTTCTACCTAAAGTTTGGGGACAAAGTTTATTGAAAACTCTAAACGTTGATCTTGGAAGTACTGGAAGCCACTGTAAGCAGGGCTGCTGAGGGGAGCAAGGGGGCAAAGTGCCTCAAGGCCTTGAGGTTGATGGGGCCTCAACTAGTAATGAACTCCATTTTAAGAATGAAATCAATGAAACGTAAAAGAAGTATGCCTAAAAATAGTTAAAAGCCTTAGACGATTGCGAGAAATGACTGCAAGAAATATTCTGAAATGCATTTTAAGACAATCTAAAGGGCGTGGTCGCAAAAATTTCTTCTCGCTCTGCTCGCAGGGGCCTCTTCTTTCGGGTTTCTTTCAAGGCCTTCGAAACCACTTGGCGGTCTTATTAGTAAGATCTACTCATGCAAACTAAGTACCCACAGTCACTCAAAAATTGAGGCGATGATTGACTAACGAGAACATACTCTTTGATAAACAAAATCAATTGCGTCAAAATACCACACCCAAAAATTGAAATACCTTAGGCCACACCCTTTTTTATCGGCAAATTTGTGACTGGCACCCTCCTAAGTGAAAGTGATTAGCGACGGCCCTGAAAAGGATTTTCAGCGATTTTGAGACAAAACAATAGAAATTTCACAAAAGGTGTACGAGATTTTCAAAGAATGATTTGCCCCTCGAGTCTGGATCTTTGAAAGTTACAGATTTCCAACGACATCAAATATTAATGGCTCCAAAAACCTGATCTGTGGCTGTGGAAATTCAAAGATTTTCGTCTGTTTCGTTGGTTTTCTTGTCTCTACGTGACCCATAAAGCCTTTATGAGACATCTGAATATCTCGTTGTACGCCACTTTTTCTTCTTCAACAGTCAAATTTTTCGTCAATATGCTAAGAAGTCTTTTCTTTCCCCGTCGCTTCACCCGATTCTTATTTTTATCCACTGCTTGTGCATGCAGCAAAATAAACCAAAAGCAATTCCTATGCAAGATCCCCTACAACCCAACAGCGTCGTAGCTAGCTCGCTGTTCAAAAAAGGTTGAGTGAAGTTTAGTGAAATATATGGCAAAATATTTAGTCGTTTTGCCAGGGCTTTAATAGCAGACAAGGTTTAATTCCAGATGCAAATTCCTTTTGATGTATGGGCATAACATTAATTTTGACACAACAGGGAGTTTTTCGGCAGTTCCCATGAATGAAATGGTCATGCCAAATGTAATTTAGCTACTCTTTTGCTAACTACAACACCTGTAGATTTTTTTATTGAATTTGAATTGAATTGACCTCCTATTGAAAGGGATCTCTTATTTTATTAGCTCAATATCAAAATCAACTTTTTGCTTACCTGGCACTCAAAAAGTCATCTCGGCCATTGTGCTTTCCGATGGGTTGAAATTTTTCACTTGATGGAAAAGCTTTGACCTGCCATTTACTATGTAACAGCCTTCTCAAGATATTTTCATACTTATTCTCAGAGGCATAGCTAGTGCGGGGAAAGAGGGTGTGGCACCCTCAACTTTTCATGAGTTGGTTGGTAAATCTTCAGTTGGTCAACAATTCCTTAGTGTGTAACGGAAGTAAAGTCATGCTACCCCATTTCTTATTCTAGATAAACTATTAATTCACTGCTTTGCTTTCTTATTTTCTTCTACAGTAGAACGACTTCCTTCTTATCTCATCAAAATTTCAAATATCACTTTTCAAGAGTGTGAGCATAGCATTGGTGTATCGCCATCTCATTTCGCAGCTCTCTATCTAGGCCATCGAGCAGAAATCATCAACCTTTCTTCAGGACAGGACTTGTTTTTTAACTACCATCACTTGAAGATCCCTTTAGAACGTTCAACCTTTGACATTTTAATTGTTTTCTTTGCAAAAGACTGTCTGAAATCCTAAAGGTAACGAGCTGCTAAACTTTAATAGAAACCAGCTATGAATGAATGGATTTCTTTACTATAAAGTTAATCATCTGGTCAAGCAAACAGACCACTTTGGCTTTGGCTGGGGCTAATATTTTCAATGACCCAGGTCCTTGCACAGGATCAGAGATATGTAATTAATAGGATAAAAGCAGCATAAGAACAGCAGCAGCTACTTCGAGGGGAGTGATAGAGAAGTTGTACCCAAGGGCCCAGGAGCAGATCCAGAGCAAATTTGAAGAAGGGGCAGTTGGTAGTGGGGGCGCTGAAAAATTTTCAGAAATTGATGACGAGTGTACGCTGTATTTACTTTGTAAGGACATTTTTCAAAATACTTTGAGGAAATCCTTGAAGTCTCAGAACTTTTTCACGTGATTCTCTTTCTTCAAAAAGGGCACACAATTTCCAAAAAGTGGCGGCAGACTTGCTTCAACTCAGCAAGGGAGGGGCAACTGCCCCTAGTTGCCCCCCTCCTAAATCCGCCACTGCAAGGGCCTAAGGTTGCCATGTCGCACGGTTTGGCCGTGAGAGTCACGGATATTCACCTCTTCTCGCAGTCTCACGACGGGAGTTACTTTTCTCACGGATTTCTTCCTGGGCCTCATTCTTCTTTCAATTCAGATCAAACGCCAATTCAGATCAGTGGTTGCTGAACACATTCCATTCCATTACATTGTTTATGACAATCACTTGCCAGACCTGTTGCACGAATGACTGTCAAACGCGTTAATGTATCAGTATTATACATTTTACATTATAATTGTTCATAGCTTCGATTGTCATTGGCGGATCTAAGCAACAATGAATTGGGGGGGGGGGGTGTTAGACGCTAATTTTGGTGCCACACGCTTCAGGTCACTGGTAAATTATGGAAACGCCCATTTTTAAAATTCCGTTTTTAATTTTAAGGTAAAGACGATAATGAGCAGTGGCGTAGCCAGGTTTGGAAGATTGGAGGGGCAAACAGGAGAAAATTTTTGCTGACCACACCCTTAAGAATTTAGGAAAACATCCCATTTTGCAAAAGCGTTTGGAAAAGCTATGGTTTTTTTACGTGGCAATTTCGTTTTATACAACGTCATATCTGGCTTTTTGTGGCTGACCCCATTCTACAACTGCCTATTTCATTGACAATTCATCTAACGCTTACATTCTGAATTGTGTAAGGCGAGGAAGCACTACGTGTAAAAACTGATTCTCCACAGTTTTAATCAAATGTCTAAAAATAACAAACAGGACTCAAATGTTTTAAACTAATTCCGTTCTCCTTGGAGCAAAATCCCCGACAAGCATTTCAGAACCCAATTTTTTAAGGATTTAAGCGCTTTAGCATTTTAGTTTCTATTTTATCGGGATTGTCTAAAGGACGAGAAAGACTTTTCTGTCTAAATTCCTATAACGTGGGATAAATTGTTGAACGTTCTGTAAACTTTTAAAGGAGGGTCCCTTTGCGAGCGAAGGGAGCAGAAAATTTTTGTGACGACGCCTTTCAGATTAGTTTGAAATACATTTCATAATATTTCTTACAGCCATTTGCAGTCTATAAAAACGTTTTAATATTGTCTGAAATATAAAGTCCCCCTTTAAGGTACTAATTCTATTGCAGATTTGTACTTTTCTCAGACACCGACTTTCTGAGCGGCCGCTCCCCTTGCCTCCCTCCGCTACGCTACTGATAAGGAGATAAATACTGATATTAAGGAGATAAATAAAGTAAAATCTTGGCGTTGATTTGTTACTGCTGACTACCAAAAAAGGTTTTTATCGAATGGAACCAAATTTACCGAAGGAGACAGAAATAGTGGGGGGGGGTGTAGCACCCCCTACAACCCCCGCTAAGTCTGTCCCTGTCGATTGTATATTCTTACGTTGAAAAGCCTCTGTGTTTTTCTTGAATGTTTTAAATTTGAAATAAACAAATGTTTAGGCATTCTGCTCTTTGAGCACTCTAAATCTACTGAAATTCGGAATTCTTTTGCTCCCATCCCTGGATTCCAGTTCCATTGTTCACTAGCTGCGCTCTTGAAATCTCACAGGTATTATTTTCCAAAACTTGGCAACCTTGAGGAACGCGGATCTTATTACAGATTGAGGGGGCTAAACCGTTTAGGGAAGGGGGGGGGGGGCTAAAGATGCTAGAAATTAAGAGCAGGGCGACCTTTTGTATGGTTTTAAGTACATTCTCGAAATTATTTGGGGGCTATAGTCCCCTCAGCTCCCTGCTTCCGCGGTCAGCCCTAGTGGTACCATTGTTCCCAGGGGTGGCACCTGGTTCCAAATTTCGAAAAAAATTGTAGAACCTGGTACCAAAAGCATTGGTACCAGTACCCTGACTATGGAAGTTGGTACCAACAATAGTTTTGTCAATAGATGTTTTTTTGGAATTCCTAGAACAGGTTTTAACAGTACATACAAATGCAGCGACAGGGTGGGCTCTATAAATTTATACGCATTTAATATTCTATTAGATACATTCATCTTCCTTACTCTCTCGTCTCTCTCCTTTCTTTCTGAAAAATTTGTTTTATTCAAAGTGAGCGATTAGTGCAGTGTTAAGTGTCTATAACGCCCTTTCCACGACTCAATGTATGTAGTCTTCATCAACAGGGTCAAGCTTGTTAAATTATTTGACTCCTTATTGAGTTTCAAAAAACAAGCTTAAACCTGTGGGATCTTTTCAAAATTAGACCCTTTCTGCCATCAATTGTTCAAGATAAAGAAAAAAGATAAAAAGAACAATTTGTTCTTTCTTATCTTTATTCATTATCTTTCATCTATATAATGTTTTATTCATGTCTTTCAATCAGTATGAATTACAGCATAGGGACAAACCCACAATCTCTTGATCCCGTCACAAAGTTACAGAAAAGAGCTATGCGAGCTATCTCATTTCAGCCTTATATGTCTCATGAAAATTCTCTGAAATTTAAGAATAGTGCTACACAGCTTTTTTTGTTTTGTTTTGTTTTCTTTTTTGGAAAGCATTTTCCTGCTATATGTTTTGAAATAAGAAGTGGCTGGCCTGGCCTTGTGTCGCTTAAGAATAATTCAAGAATAATCGTAGGCTCTATATAAAAAATTTAGAACATCGAGACTCAGCGAAAATAAGGTAATATTATAAAAGGGGTGCGTGCATCCTTATATTTTTGCTTTCTTGCTTGTTTTGAAATGTTTTTTCTGCTTTTGTGAAGAAAAGTTTCTTGTGTATCAGTTTTTGAAATTTACAAATATCTGAATTGGCCAAAGGGGCTTGCAAAATTTGATCAAGATGGTGAAACCAATGAAAGGTTTCGGGGTTTGTCCCCAGGAAATTGTTAGTTGTAAGAGTTGAAATCTCTGGTTGTTGATATTTACACCTTCTGTTGTTTTGTTTGGTGCTCTGGTTCTCCAAACTTGGACGCAATAAGCATTTTGAAAGTGGGGACGGGCACTCCCGTGAGATAGTAGTCACTCTATATCTGTTTCGGACAAGATGTGGTGACGTACCCCTGTTCCCCCCCCCCCGAGTCCTACGTCTATGGACAATGGGCCCCCACTTGGCGTCGTCTTGTCGCTGAAAAGACATGTTTACATTGTTTACATTTCATTGGATCCCCTATTTAAAGTGCCTCGTTCCCGTATGTCCGTTTGTCTCAAATGGTTTCCAAAGTTCAAGGAGCAGTCATCGAGAATGGCGTCTCTGAGAAGTTGCGGGAGGGTCATCCCATGGAAGAATGCAATAGGAGTGCAGAGAGGTTGCACCGTTCTTCCTAAGATTGAACAGCGTAGAGATAAAAGCGATGGTATTATTAAAAGTAATGTCTTTAACGGGTTCAAAGGAACAGTGGGGAATACGCCGCTCATTAAGCTGGAGAAACTCAGTGCTGAAACTGGCTGCAATATTATGGCCAAGGCAGAATATCTGAACCCAGGTGGCTCAGTGAAAGACAGAGCTGCTTTGTATTTGATAAAGGACGCTGAAGAAAAAGCCCTAGTTGGTCCAGGAGGTACAATCGTCGAAGGGACTGCAGGGAACACTGGCATAGGATTAGCACACATGTGCCTTGCTTTGGGTTACAAATGTGTCATTTTCATTCCTGACGACCAATCTCAAGAAAAAATTGATGCCCTTGAAGTTCTTGGTGCTGATGTCAGACCTGTTCCACGTGCCCCATTTGATGATCCACGAAATTTTAACAAGCTAGCTATGGCATATGCTGAGGCAACAGATAATGCAGCCTGGACCAATCAGTTTGATAACAGAGCCAACAGAAGGGCACATTATGAAACAACTGGTCCAGAAATATGGGAACAAACAAATGGCAAAGTGGATGCTGTTGTATTTGGTACTGGTACTGGTGGGACATTAGCAGGTTCTGGTATGTTTCTGAAAGAGAGGAACCCAGATATAAAAGTAGTTTGTGCTGATCCACAAGGAAGTGTGTTATACTCCTATTTTACTACTGGGAAAATTGAGAGGACCGGTTCTGGCTCAATTACAGAAGGGATTGGACAAGGTAGGGTTACTAACAATGTTGAAGGTGCACCAATAGACTTTGCCTTGCACATGGAAGATACAAAATCAGTTAGAATGACATTTGAGCTTCTGCACAATGAAGGATTCTTTGTTGGTGCGTCATCTGGCCTAAATGTTGCTGCTGCTGTAGATCTTGCCAAGGAGCTTGGTCCGGGCCACACTATTGTTACCTGTCTTTGTGACACTGGACAAAGATACTTTACTCGCTTGTTCAGTAAGAAATGGCTTGAATCCAAAGGACTTTTAGATTGCATTCCTGAGGATTATAGAATATCTTTGACAGAATAAAAGAATGTAATGAGCAAATATGATTTACAAAGTTTATAGTTTTTAAGAAATAAAGGAAAATTATTCAAGTCTTTAGAAGCTCATATTGGGCCAAGTAATTGTTTTTTATTACATGCTTTATACCTGGGACTAGCAAGCAATTTATATTGGGTAGATAGATGTTTCTTCGTTCTGGGTATATATATATATATATCCTTACATCATGTAACTCACTATATGTAACTCACATCTCCTGAATAGTGAGTTATTCACCAAACAGGCTTGTAGAAATAAAACCTATAGTTTTATTTTCTCCAACTCTGTGCTATATTACTCTCTATGTGCAAATGTATTGAGCACTGTGCTACGGAACTATCAACAGACAAATTTCTATACATATATATTTAAATATATATAAATATATATTAATGTTTTTAAAGTTGTCACAGAAACAAGACAAACAGTCTTGTGCTTGCAGTCTAAGGCACAGGAATGTTTCCTTATTTTCTCCCATATTAATTTTCAACATCACTGTCAGAAATTGATATTGAAAACAACAAAACCTGACCTATTACATTCTGTACAATCCATAGTAGAATAGGTCGGTCTGGTTGTGGCGCTTTATAGCATGAATCTTTAAAAATTCATATCTGAGCACTTACCATGGCACAATCCCATTGTGACAATGGAAATTGTATTGATGCAAAATATATGATCTGGTAAGGTAAAACCCATACTAAGTTGGCTGTAAGCGGAGTTCCCAATGGCATGCCATGGTACCTAATATGTGAGCTACCTAAACTAAAATAAATAAGACAAAATTCTTTTTATGCACAAAGAAATTATTTAACATTTTCTCCACAATCTCGATGCTGACATGAGCTTCCTATATCTACCAATGTCTCTTTGTTGGTATTAGAATAAACTCAAAGTACAATTTTTTTAAAAATATTGTATAATATTTTTATCACTCAAGAAAATCTTACTAATCTAAGGACAGTCCTCTTAATTTCGTGAACATTGAGAATAACAGCAAAGAATAAAATTAACGTCTCGTCTTCAAGGTTTGGCTCGTCTTCGAATTTGTCCCAAGGACTCCAAAATCTCATTGGCGTACCTAGTCATGTCTATATATCAGGGCCTAAAATAAGAAATTTTTACAGATCCACACTTTTTATAAAAATTGGGCGTGGTACTTTGTTGGGATGGGCGTGCCAAATATAGAAAATGCCATCATAGTGCAAATAGCATGTCTTAATTGGGCAAATTCTTAAATGAATGAAGTATAAGTAGCAAAAGCTGATTCTTTACAATATATGGATTGGGTTAATAAGAAAATTAGCTACATATAGCTATGTCTTAATATGTGAGCAAAAAGTTATCGAAAGGAAACTCTTTTACATGGTTTGTTCGGATCTCTGTCAAAGTTATTTTTTATTTCCTTTCACCTTCAAAAACTCCCTTAAATCAGCCTTACTTGCCAGACTTTGTGTTTTTTGGGAGCCATATCTTCGCAGCTTTTCTCGGAACTCGAAACTTGCGAGGTCAAGCATATTTCATTGCAATATTTATCTATTTATTAAGTTTTTCTGGAGCTATGCTGCTTTCCCCACCTGCCTCTATCTTGTTGTAGGTGGGAATCAGCATCTCTACATCGATAGGATTAGGGTTTGCTGCGAGAATCCGAGCCATTGTCTCGTCTGGTAGAATTCCTCTGAGAACAAGTCTCAGATCTCTGTGATCTTAGTCGTTTATTTCTCAAAATTTAATGCATGATTGAATGAAATATTTTTTCCGGGACAAAAGCTGGGTGAAGCTTTCTCAAGTCTCTTTTACTTATGGAAAGTTCGTAACTGCATTCAGCTGATCAAATTCTTTGCCATCGAATCTGTTCTTCAAAAAGTTTTGATATTATAAACGAAAACCTCGTTACAGATGGCAAATAAACTCTTCTCTCATTGATGTACAAATTGTGCTTGTTTCTTCTTATTCTCTTTTCGCCCAGCTTGAAAGCATGACCTCTAGCCCCATCTTGTTTGTAATACAGAAACCACGCGTGGCCAGAGTTGCAATTTGGCCTTTTTGACAACCCAGTGTACTCATTCTTTATAAACAAAAAGGCAATTTAGATTCATGGTTTGATGGCCAAATTTTTCCATTTTGGCAGTTTCTCAAAACTTCTTGGCCGCCACAAATTGATTCGGCCGAAGAAGCAAAATTTGGCTGAATTCTGGCTGCATGTTTAAAAAAACAACGAAAATGGAAAGGAAACAAACATTTTTGCACAGATAATATTCAAAACTTTTTAAAATAATTTCAAAATTGCAAATGATGAATGATGAAACAAAGTAAAAGATAACAGACAATTTTTGATAAAAGCAAGTGAAAACTTTTGTAACCTACAAAGCAAATTTTGATTACGATATCACTCCCAATAATTAGCAAAAATTTACCTTTTTTATACTGCGTTTAGCTGGCTGCATTTGGCTGCCAACTACAAAATATGTGGCTGCCAACCATTTAAAACAACTGACAAAATCCTGTAGGTGGAAAGTCACAATTTTCCCCTAAATGAAATCACAGCTGCTGGTGTAAAGTGTTTCCATTTGGTAACGATAGACAATGGATCAATGGAAACAACGATTCTTTTAAATAATATCAGAATTATGCCAGAATTATGCTAGATTCCAAATTATGCTAGATTTATGCTAAATGACGATTTTTGGCCATTATTATTCTAATATTACGCTAGATCAGGTCACACTGGCACCTACCCATAATGGAGTGGCTGGAACGGGACTAAGAGGCTTGCCTCTAAATCTTTTTACGGCCACGCCCTTTGAAACACTGGAAAACACTCCTTTCAGAAAATATTCGCTTCTATCTGTCCTTATTCATGAACATAACGATTTAGAGAAGATTTCAATTAACATAAAAATACATAACCGAGTTAGATAAAATGCAAATTTATCTTTGACCACACAAGACAAAGCACAATCGAAAAGAACAAAAACGTGTTCCCAGCAGAACTGCTACTAATGCGTTCGTTAGCGTAAATTTTCAAAACATTTTCTAACCCATTATTGCAAGAAAGTTGGGAAGGACTATAGTCCCTGTTATGCAACATTTCCAATTGAACGTTCCTCCCAGCTACCACCGAGAGGCTTATCATCGTTCAGCTGCTGTAGCCTTGAGAGGAATTTTTCCAATGCTTCTCCAATTTAAAACACCTTAGTAGAATTGCTGTATAGCTTTTTCTGAAATCTACTGAAAGATATCACATAAACCCCAAAATACATTACGGGCAAGAGGTCATAATCTCGGTCTTGGTTATTAGGCTCAGTGTCCTTTTTGAAGCAAATCATAAAAGCAAACTAAATTGAGATGATGTCTTGAAATCAAAGCTGTATACAGAGTCCATCTTACTTCAGAATAGGACACAACAATATCATAAAGCGCAATTGATTTTTCTCCGCATGTACTGAAGCTTCGAGCTCTGAAGTTTCTTACTTCTTCTTTATTGTCCATTGCTTATTTCTTATCGCAATTTTCTTATAGAAAATGATGCTATACATAAGGCTGGGATTGGGCATTCAATTCGAATTGAAAAAATGTTCCCATTTCTTTCTTAGGCGTTTCGATTGGTATTTTATGTTGCACTTTTAAGAACATGCATTATTTACAAATCCACACTTTCTACAATTACAGTTTCACAATTTTAATTTACAACTCAACAAAGTGTGTCAGATCCACTCTTATTTTAGGCCCTGATATATTCAAGGTGTTTCAAGACTGGAACATAAGAAATTAGATCAAAAGCATTCAATAATATGAAAGAAAACTCAAAAGTGAACAGCAATGCTTATTTTGAGTACAGTGAATATATTGAGTGTACAGTGCAGTGATCAAATAAATGCATCCTGCCGAATATGCCTCTTCAGAAAGTTTATACTCGAGTCCGTAATAGATGGGGGTCTTGATAAAAAAGCGGCTGGAAAATTTCCCAAGTCCAAAAAATGGACGATCTGGTGAAAACCGGCGGAGAAATCCTTATAAATAGGAAACAGAAGAAATATAAACAAGACGCTGGCTTCTCATAGTAGAAAAAGCATCCATAGCATAACATTATGATAAAGATGTTCAGTTTTAACAAATTGTTTAACTCTTTCTTTCTGTTCTCGGGGTGCACTCTAGGACAAGCTTTTTTTTTGTACCTTTTTTATATATGTTTGCGAAATAATAAACTGGGGAAGGGCGTAGGGGTCTGGAATAAGGTTGTCATTGTTTGTTAATAAACCTTCTAAATTCCTTATCTTCTATCTCATAGACATTCGTAGAAGTCGACGAAGAAAAACCTCTGATTTCCGATTTCTGTTAGCTGCTCTTAATTTCATTCATTTTGTTACATCTTTACTTCAAGCTCGTTTCTACTCAATCTGCCTACAGTCTGGCATCACATTCCTTTTACATCATACCATTTCTAAATAAGGTCAACTAACTACGTTTTCGGTACAACAAACAAAAAAGAACCAATTAGATACTAGAACATTATATACGTTAACCAATGATAAACCTCAAATATCTACAACTACAAATGTATATGAGTCGGTTAATGTGCCTCACTACCAAAGTCAATACCAGCTAAAACAACGAAAACAAAATACCAAAACAGTAACTCATACATGATTAACATAAGCGCTTGAATCCATTTAATAAATTGTTAAGCATGGCAGCGAATTGGAAACCCCCAAAATTGTTGATTTTTTTCGAAAAATAATTAAAATGGGGATATGTTTATTCCGGATTCGACAGTAAGCAGCAGCATAGCGAGGGGGATGGAAGTGGGGGTGGATGCCCTACCCCCACCCCAAATTGTAAAATATAATTGAAAAGGTGCGTTCTCTAGCTTTCCAAAGGGCTTAGACCCTCTTCTCATCCACGCTCGACTCGCCTTTGCCCCCCAATCTTACCACCCTGGGTGCGCTACCGAGAGTTATTTTTAAAACTTTCCAATGTCAGCAATAAGGTTACGGTAACCGTTTTCTGGATACAAACATCAATTTTTCGATTATTTCACATTCAGGTCGCCCAACATTCAAGGCACCCAATGATACCGAATTTGAAACTAACAGACATTTTAAAAATAGAAAAAATCTCATGGAAACGAAGAAGGTTTCGATAATTTCTTTATCAAAACTTTTAATTGAGTTCTGAAAATCTCTTGACCTGTTAAGCCGATTATCGTTGATTTGCGGTTGTGGTCGCATGTCTCATTTACAACATCGTATGACACATCCATGTATCCCATGTACGGCGTTGTCTAAACCGGCCTATTGATAAACAAGCTTCAAGTGACTTGACCCAGATTACACTGTGGTTTAACTTAACGGGTGTAGCTGGCAAGTGCAATCAGGCTACGTTTCCATTACTCCGTTTTCAAATGTCTCCGTTTTCATATCAGGGGCGGACTGGCCGGTCGGGCTACCCGGCGATTGCCCGGTGGGCCCTCCCAGTATTATTACATTTTTTTCTTAATTTTCTTAATTTTGGAATTTAAAAAATTTGAGACAAAATTTGGTAGCTTAGGATCTGCGTTTTCTGCTGATATATGTCAGATTTTGATACCTCGAACGCAAGGGTACAAAATAGCTTTTGAAGGTGGTACACTCACTTGAGCAATAAATTTGCCTGGAAAGTATCATTTTACAATATTTGCCAATTATTTTGTTATGGTTGGAATCACCACATTTTTGTGCTCGAATGATGTATAGTTTTAAATGATTCCATTGATAGTTTGGCTTTTAGGAAGAGAAAAACAAATGTTGTGTCAAAAACGTTTGCCGTAACACAGAATAAGAATTAGGCAGAAGGGAAACTCCTGCCTATCAGGTGAAGCCTGAAAAAATTGCGCATGCGTTAACTTATACGAGGCTAAGCATGTAGCTGTCGAGGAAATTTCAAAAATGAATGAAAGTAGACAACTTTATTTGAGACGAAATGCCCCATGACAGTGAACAAATTCAATTATGTATCATGAATGATCATTTGTCATGGCCAAGTTCGTTTAATGAAATCGAGGTTAAAGGGGAATTAAGGAATTCTATTGTTGACTCAGACATAAAAAACAACAAAGGAACCGACGAGATTTGCCCTTCTGCCTATTTCCTATTCTGTGACCGTAACCTTAACATGCTCCCTGCGATCTAGGCCGAAATACTAAATAAGCATATTTTGGTCATTTACGGTGATTCATACTTTTCTAAATAGGTCATACATAAATTACTCCAATGGCTTATTTCTTGTCTCTACAAGACGAATAAACAAAACTAGAAAGCCGAATGCGGTAAAACAATGTAAAATACCAAATGACAGTTCAATGCTAACAGGGTGAACATAAAGGACAACTATCTGTCCAAATAAACTACCCAGCTGAGAAGAAGCTTCAGGAATCCCGCAAGCCAGGACCCTCATGGAGGTAGGAATGATTTCTGCTCTATACACTACAAGGACATCATTCAGCGTCGATGTACCCATAGAAGTAAGAACCATCACAACCATGAGATACCATCCACGCAAAACCCAGTAAAATGGAATAAGGCAAAGAGCAAGGTAGAAAATTAAAACCTTAAAAGTGCGCATTCTTGTTGATTTTCCCAAAAACAAGTAAGCGGCAACAAAAGAAAATAAAGGGGCGATCATCACAGCCCAACGATATTTGTACGTCAGGTTTTCCGAACATTTTCTACACTCCGAAATATCGGAATTTTCCCCAAACTGCATTGAGCCAAAACGCATTGTTTCTCCAAGAGCATTTACGTAAAATTGCAAAAAGGAAACCGCAGCAATTCTTTTCGTTACCTCAGACATCGAAGGCTGCTCTTCGGGTTTGACTTCTTTGTCGCCAATCTTTGTTATATCGCAATTTTTAGAATCACCCTCTTCCAACTGCTCATACCCTTTCTTGAAACCATTCATTTTGGCAATCTTTTGTAGTGAGGCTTCCGCTTCATCTTGCCTGCCGGTAACTAACAAATATCTTGGAGATTCAGGCAGGAAAAACACGGCAAATGCTGACAATGCCATTGGCATTGTCTCTGCAAAGATGACAAACCACCGCCATGTTAGATACTTGAACGAAGCCATTGCGGCTAGGATGCTATAACCACACCCAGCGCAATATGCGAATGGAAACAGGGACATATATTTGCGTTCCGAGGCTGGCAAAATTTCCATTGCATAAACAAAAGCAATCAAAGAGCTGGCAGAAAGAAGGCCAGTAAAACCTCGAATTACGGACATCAATAGTACATTTGACGACAAGGCATAAAGTAACGTCAAATATGAATTAAAAATGAAGGCAAGTACCATCATCGCGCGTCTGCCATACCTATCTGATAATTTGCCAAGTAAGATCGATCCAGCAATTTTAGTGATAGCTTCAGGCAATACAAGCCATGCTGCAGTCATGTAACTCAATTTCCAACGGCAACGAAGATATGGTTCCAATATCGCCAGAACACCTGATGTAGACGAATACGAAAAGTACCTAAGGCACAAAATGGTTAATGAAATAATTTGGAATTTTCCAAAACCAATCGCCTCGAGCCGGCCATTGATGTCAATTTGTGTTTTTTTCATCTTGAACCAACTTTCAGATAGCTTTAACAACTTAAAATTCCATGAAAATCACCTTTCCTTTTCACCGCTCGTCGTTGGCAAGACATCAAGTAACTTGGCTACAAAAATCTATTCCCTTTCAGCCTCAAAACAAAATTCCCAATGAAAGGTGAAGCACAGATAAGGGAACAATATAGCATTTTTCGTGGATGGTCAGTGTTGTGTTCAGACAGAAATAGGAACTATAATGAAATACAAAGATTAGATTAACCCAGCATAGGTTCCGAATCTTTGATTGGCTGAGCGACCAAAATTCTCCATAGCCCGTTAGCCAATCAGAATTCAAGGATATGACAGCAAACGTGCTTCGAAGCTAGATTTAGGCCTATTTTGGACGTTTTTACCACTACTCACAAAAAAATAAACGTGTAAAATATGCTCAAAGATAACCAAAAATCGCTAAATTCCACAATACTGCCTCAATCAAGTCCATATTAAGTATTTTGGAGCAGTGAAACGATCGAAGAAAGGGAGAGAGAAGACGCAGAAATGGATAGGAGAAAACGTTTTTAAAACATAGTAACTGTGAACTATTATACAGTAGAAACTGTTGATTTGTTTGCTTCGCTTTTCATACTATTACCGTTATGCTCTGTTTGTTTATTTTTTGTTACTTTTTGTCGTATGAATTCTTTATGTTGCTGTTTCAACTAATTTTTCACTGCACAATTTTCCATTTATAATGGCACATTTTGGGACTTTGGTTATCACTGAGCCTTAAAATAAGGCCTGGAGAAAATGCAGCCCATCTTTCTCTTAAAATAACTGCAATTGTACAATTTCTTTTGCGCTCAGGTACCTTTATAAATATATTTTAAGGGCTTGAAGATCGATGGGAAGCTCACGTCTACTGCTGTTCACTACTACGGCCGAGTAAAAGCTGACGCCATTCGTCAGCGATGAAAAAGGCGGGAAAATGAAATATGCATTATTTACGAAAAATTACTTCGCAGTGTTAAACATATCATTTTCTTACATTTTCTTTGATCGGGAGTTCTTTTGAGTCTTTTTCAGAAAACATTTTGAAAAGACATTTGTCAAGTAGAGTCACATGACATTCACATGACAATCACTTTGATTTAGTTCGGAGGGTATTATCCCTTTAACAGTATCTAAAGCCTCTCCCCTTAGTTAACCAGGGACGCCTGCACAAGATCAGGGCAGGAGGGGCAGTGTTGGTGCCGAAGGCAAATAATTGAATTTTTCTATTAACATAATCGAGCATTCCTAGGTGGGAGGGGGGGCAAGGGTGGGGTAATATCATAAAATATTAACTTGAATATGTGCCACCCATACAGCTGGGTTTTTTTCCAACAAAGATTCTAAACATAAAGAAAATATTGACGAAATTATCCATGAATGAAAATGGTTATTAAATGGCTTTGTCACTCACTATTCACAATATTTGGTTTTATAAAAATCAAGGATGTTATAAATGGGCTGGTTGTAAATTTTTGATTGCCCGCTAAGTTTTTATACCGATTTATCTTCCTTAGGTTCCTGGAGTATTCTGAGGGAGCACATCTTTTGTTTATCATTTATTATTTTTGCTGCTCTCCCTATGTGGCCGACCTTATCACAGACAAACTTTTCATTCTCTGCATTTTTGTGCTGGTGTTGTCATCTAGCATCTGCCCTTCCAGCCCCCCTTGTGTACGCGCCCCTGTAGTTAAGCCACTAAATATGTGAATTTGGCAGTGTTAGGACCTTAGGAAGGTCTAGAGAGTTCCCAACTTGCGACTGAAGACAACATTTATTAGTGTTAATTCTAACAAGTTGCATCAGTATTTGTTGCAGTTACAGATATCGTGTTGTAATCAGCAAAATTATATAAAGGATATCTTTTAGGAAAATATAGAGAAGAAGATGTCCAAGTATTGCTTTTTGTGACACTACTTGTCAAATTTTACTCCAGGAGCAACAATGACAAGTATGCAAAGATAGTGAATCAGTGCTAGCCGAGTTAAAGAAAAAATATGGAACTATTCATCAGCACAATCAGCTAATGATTAAAATATTCAAAACCAAAAACAATCTAAATCCAAGAGTTATGAAAAACATTTTTACTGAGAGAGATATTCAATACAATCTGAAAAGTGGAAATCATTTGCGGTTGCCAAAAATGAAGACAACATCATACGGGATTGTACCCTGAGTACCAGACTCACTATATAAAATAATAGAGAGTCTGGTCTAGTGCGCCCCATTCTCGTTCTGGTGAAGTTACTTGAAAGAACTGAAGTCTATTTAACAGACTAGGCCTGTGAAACAAGACTGTCAGATAAATAACAAAGAAACTCAGTAGTCAGAGAAGTTTTGTGAAATTTTAAAGCAAATGTATTTTATATAGTTCTGTAAAGTTGACATTATTAATACAGTGATAATAGACTTTTCTGCCTCAAGATTTCAATCAAATCAGGTTTAAAACGCCATTTGGCAGCAAAGAACATGTGCGAAGCATGAAATTAAAGTTAGCACATTGCAGTTATTAAATGTTAATCATTATTAAATTTCGTACACAACTTAAAATAAGTATTTTGTAATTTTCCTCAAAAATTTTATGTGTACTTTCAAAGTCTACTTCCTCACTGTGAAGGCAGCGTGCTTAGACACCGCGGCGGTTTGATTCGTCACGTTTGAAGTTCATCACAGCAAAAAAGGCCAATACGACAAGCTAAGCCCCGAAGCCCCGTTATAACTGATTTACTTGTGTTTGGTGTTGTTTGTTTTCGGCGCTTCTTATTTAATGCATTTCACTACAAGGCCTAATATCTTTTCATGAGAGGCACAGCCTGAAATATCAGAGACTTTCCAAAGCCAGTTGGCAATATGGCGAAGGTGTCTCTTTTCTCTACAAACAAGGCTTTCAATGCTGTTCTGTGTTAAGTTCCACAACATGCGGAAAATATTCTTTGAGTACAGTTTTAACAGCATCTTCAAACTCAATCGTTACGGTCGCTAGCATTTATTTATGTTGTGTTCTGTTCAATGTTTTATACCAGAGCTAAGTTTATTGTTTTGCTGTGACCTTTGAACGTACAGAAATCTGTACACTCGCTCCTGATTGGGTAATATCAGCACACCAGAACGAGAAGGGGCGCACTAGACCAAACTCTTCGAGTTGTGGTCAGAAGAAAGATAATCTTATATGTTGTTTTTTGTGTTTCTATTTCAAAATTCATACTTTAGTGTCATACTTTAAAATTTAAACTACTACAGAAATGTCAATACGTTACAATTGTTGCAAGAATGTTGCAAAGTGTCGAGGGTACACCAACCCCGTACCCTCCTTAACGACGCCCCTAATTATATCGACTAACTGCTAATTTAAAATATCAAAATTCAAATGTTTTAGATTGCACAATAACATCATCTACTACGGACTCCATTTTGGAATTTTTATTTTATTACAATATATAGACTCACTGAAGTCTTGTCAACAATTGTTGTAAAGATTTTATGTATCTTTCTGGATTCTCAGGGCAGAGACGATGAAGACACCATGATGACGTTTTATATCTATATGCAATATTTATATAAGGCCTAATTATGACTAACCGGTTGATGATTACTTGACAAATCCGCGTGAGTTACTCCTTACCACTCAACTGGCCTACGCCAGGGTGTGGCTGTCTCTAATATATATCCTTTCTACTGGAGCTCCTTCTTGTAACTAACTACAACTCTTGCTGCAGAACATACTACACCCATGTGTGTGTTTCCGTTATAACCTTATATGGCATAATGACCTTTGCACTTACCACGTGCTACTTTTCTCTTGCACGCGAGGGATACCAAAACTTAACTTCACAACAACAATGAACAAGTTACAGTTTCAGACTAAAAGGCCGCAAATGGATTAACTTTTTATGTTGAGTGAGTACTTTGGCCTCATATCTCCCCTTTCCTTTCAATAAACCGACCTTGGCAATGAATGACGAGTCTATTATGCAAAAAAAACAAGTATCAAGCAAGTATCTTGAGATCTTTTGTGACAAAAACTTGAATCGGAAACGGCTTCATAAACGCTTCATTAAGTAGTTTTTGTGAAATTCATTTTGAAAACTGCTTTGGCTCTCCATTTTACTTGCCAACTAATTTGCACAGGCAAACGAGACACTGTGACAATAAAGTCCTACAAGGGTACATATACTTCTCCTAAAACGGCACTTGCAAATAGCTAAAGGGGGCATTGTGTTATTCGCGCCAGGTTTCTAGTGGTAATCGAGTAACATTTAAAAAATGTTTTCCGAAATGTAGAAAGTTGGATCTGCAACAACCAAGAAATAGGCCATCATAAGACTTCTAAATATATGAATATGCATTAGTGGGACATATATGAATCAGTACAAAGTTTGTATGCCTGACTGGTATCATAGAAACAATAGCTGATGCTTTGTCTCTGTGATACCATAAAATACAATAAAAATACCTACTGCGGTGAAACCATGTAAAATGCCAAAAGAAAGACTTATACTAATGTGATGAAGATATATAGCAATAAACTGGCCACACAAAATACCGAACTGACCAAAAGCATCAGAAATACCGCACCCGCTTGTTCTTATCGACGTAGGAAGTAGTTCGGCTCTATAGACTAATATAATATTAATCAGCGTTGCAGCCCCGAATTCAGTGAGAGCGATTGCAACGAGCAAAGGCCATCCACGTAAAGGCCAATAAAATGGTATAAGACAAGCACCTAGAAAAACTACCAAGATTTTCATTGTAAGCCCTCTGCTAACTTTGCCTAATAGCGAGTAAGAAGTGAAAACAGCGAAAAAACCAGCGGTTTCTACCGCCCATCGATATTTGTATGTCAAATTCTCGGAACATTTTCCGCTCTTGGAAACATCAGAATTCTCCCCGAACTGCATTGAGCCAAAACGTACTGTTGCAGAGACAATATCGCCATAAAATTGCAAAAAAGCTACTACAACAATCCTTTTTGCCATTTCGTATTTTGATTGCTGCTGTCGCTCATCAACATTCGTTTTAAAATGTTTTATTGTCACAGCATTAGTAGATTCATACGAAGGAAATGCCGAAAATCTATCCAGTGCTCCGTTCCTTTTAGCAATTCTTTGGAGAGTCTCTTTTGCCTCATCCGTTTTTCCAACGGCCATCAAATATCGTGGAGATTCCGGCAGAAATAGCACTGCAAGTGCCGCTAACGTTATCGGAATGGTCTCTGCAAAAGCGTCGAACCATCGCCATGATAGATACTCCAGCGAAACCATAGCAACTAAAATGCCATACCCACATCCTGCAAAAAACCCTGCAGCAAAAATAGACATGTATTTTCGTTTTGATATTGGCAGAATTTCCATTGCATAGGTAAATGCTATCATGGTGCTTGACGAGACGAGTCCAATAACCCCTCGTATTATTGACAACAGAACTGTGCTGGTGGATAGCGAAAAAAGGAGAGTCAAATATGAATTGAAAACGAAAGCAAGTATCATCGTCTTGCGCCTTCCATACCGATCTGACATTTTGCCAAGTAAAATCGATCCAACTATTTTAGTGATAGCTTCAGGCAAGACAAGCCATGCTGCTGTCATGTAACTCAATTTCCAATAGCAACGAAGATAGGGCTCCAATATGACGAGAAGACTGGCTGTAGATGAATATGAAAATTGCCTCAGCAACACTATAGCTAAAACAATAATTTGGAACTTTCCGAAGCCGATTCTTTCTATTTGGAGATTTATATCAATTTCTTTGGTTTCCATATTGAAGTCGACTTTGATAGCTGGATCAATTCTGGTTCATTTGAAGTTTCATATGAGAAGTCTAATAGAAAAAGCGCTGGACTGGAAATTCGAGATGAAAAAATTAGTTTCTTTTGTTATGTTGTTTCTGACTATATTTGGTGGAATGAGTGCGGTTGAACGGATGTGCGCGAATCTTGGTCCATATTTCTTCCAAGATTCGACGATGACCCATTCCTCTACTGCGTAACCGGAAGAAGAGCTGTTATTTCGATTAAGTATCTGTCAATAGACAAAATCTCTTCTAGTTTCGAATCTATTATGAATTTCTAATATCTTATTAATAATTTCTAGACATAGCTAAAATGGCATGCGTGAAATTACATATCCAGTTTCTGAAATTGATTTTGTCTAGAAACTGGTCAGATAAAGCTTCTTCGAGATTTGGAGTCGTGAAATATAGGGCTACATTTAGAATTGGGCCTAATTGAAAAGGCGTCATCAGGAATGTAGTTATCAAAGACCTTTTCATAGGAAGACAACCTATATGTGTGTATATATAAATATATATATATATATATATATTTATACTGTCAAAAGCTCTAACTCCAAGTGTAATAAAAATAATATAGATAAACTGATGAAGACTTCGGTCGAAACGTTTACATGAGAGTGTTTTTCTTGAGGATCTAAATAAATGAGCGGGAGTTTTCGACGCAGCAAACTGGAGTTCGATTCCGACCAAGAGTAGTTCGATACAATTGGGCAGCACCCTTGTGGAAAGAATTTTCCTCCTGCCAGCATTTGCCTTATGATTATATATATATATTTTAAGTCTGCATGATACCTTTGTTGGGGAAGTTTTCTTTGTGATCTTTGATGGTGATATAGGCTTCTTTCTCTTGTAAACATTCTACTCTTTCTTCGATCGATAAATCTGATGCAATTTGTTTGATATCGCGATTGATTTTATGTACTTTCATAACATCTGATTTCTTGTAATCTTTGGTGACATTTTCTTTCAATAGTTCCATGTAATTCTCCGGTTCGAGTTTGTATATATTTCTTGACTTGTCAGCTGATACAAATATCTTCTGGCTGTTTTTTATTTCTTTGATGTCATTTTTCATTTTGGTTTGAAAAGGGCTATTTACGCTTCTGAATTCGATATTACACTTTCTACCTTTGATATTAGTTGAATGGTATACTCATTCTAACTTGCGATAGTCATGTTCTTCTTTGAATAGTCGATTGTAAATTCTTTGGGGACAATAAAATACTTGATAATAGAACAGAATTTTTAAGGCAACAAGAACAAACTTTTGATTAGCAATTTTCGATCTTAGAATGTAGTTTTTACGATTAAGCACTCTACACAATTAACTTCGTTTGATTGTGTTCGATTATTCGTTTTTACCGTTCTATCTTGCTTGCCGTTAATTTGTGTTCTTTTAGACACCTGATGATTGTTTACACATGAAACTCAGAGTTGTGTCACAATAGTCTGTTTATTTTAGTCTATCTAATTGCTCCGATAAATTGAGCACTCTAGACAGCAATATGATAATTAATACAATATATAAATAAATATATATACATATATATATAATACTCATATATAGAAATTTGTTTTTGATACTTCCGTAGCACAGTGCTCAATACGTTAGCACGTAGAGCGTGATATATCATAGAGTTGAAGAAAGTAAAACTACATGGTTTCGTGCTACGGAAGTATCATATATATACATATATATATATTCAAGATTGCGTTGTCTATTTTGACGTGACAGTGCTCGATGTGCAAAAGCACAAAGCAATAGATATAATAGAAAATATAATATAGACTAGAAATGAGACATGTTCTCTGTTACTCCGAGTTTCGTGCTTGCGCACTCATCAGACAGACTATAATCAGACAGACAGACAGATTACAAGAACCTTAAAGATTTACTAGTTAGGGCGAAACTTTATAATGAGGGGGCAGGGACCACGCATAATAGGGGTTGTACTCCATGTGGCAAGTCTCGATGTCAAGTTGTAATGTTATGTGTGACAGTGATACTTTTACTTCCCATATAACTGATAAGGAATATAAGATAAATTTTTCGTTTAATTGTGATTCGTCCAATGTTGTGTATCTTATGGAATTTGAAGTATGTGGTGTACAGTATGTGGGTAGCACTTGCACGCCTTTTAGGCTTAGGTTTAATAACCATAAGGCGTGCAATCGTAAGTTTATCGGGGGCTCTTCGGGTATACCTCAGGCTGATTTTTTCCGGCATTTTGCAGGGAAGGATCATCATGGGTTTCTCGAAGATATTAAAGTAACTATTATAGATAGACATAATGGGAATGGTAGGATACGTGAAAGTTTCTGGCAGTATAAGTTAGAAACTTTCGCACCCCGGGGCCTTAATATTAGGTTAGTTGAAACATAGTTTTATTTTCATTTCCTACCTTTTTGTTTATTTTCTTCTTGTTACTACTGTCTCCCCGTCGCTTCACCCGATTCTTATTTTCATCCACTGCTTGTGCATGCAACAAAATAAACCAAAGCAAATTTCTATGCAAGATCCCCTACAACCCAACAGCGTCGTAGCTAGCTCGCTGTTCAAAACGATTGAGTGGAGTTTAGTGAAAAGTTTAGTCACGTTTTGCCACCCTCGCTAAACTTCGCTCAACTTCACTAAACAAAAGTTGAGTGAAATGTTTAGCGAAATGTTTAGTCGTTTTGCCAGGGCTTTAGACTTTGAAATTAATGCCAAGTCCTACTCCTCTTCGTTTTCTCTTAAAATTTTTGTGGGTCTGTTTCACATTAGGTGTATGCAGAGGCGGACTGGCAGCAAATCTCTCGGGTTGCTATATTCAGAAAAGGGGCCCGTACTATCCGAGTTACAAACCTAAAAGTTACTAGCCATACCTCAAAACAATTCATTAGATTTAATTATATCACCACAAGCAACTCATTCTGCTAGAAACTTGAATTGAACGAAGTGAAAGCTCAGTTCAGGTTTAAAGCAATTTTGGGCGTATGGGCTAAGCGGCAAAGTGGGGGCAATATAGTCATAGTCTAGCAATGCAACAGTCAACCAATACTATGAGTTTGTCGTATAAGATCAGTTTGTTTTGCAGTCCTACCTACATTCTAAAGAATCGTAACTGATTTAACAATACTTCAACAAAACAAAATGAAAAGTTCTTGCTCTAAATAAAATCAATTAAACGATGTTCCTTGAAGTCTCTTTGAAGCGCCGGCGAAAAGCACACGTACTGATTTATTATGTGTTCACAGTCTAACCGGAAGTTTTCTCTTCACTTGAAATAATCATCAGTGATTCAAGGTGTGGCTGACCAATGGTTGCTCTAAGTCTACTCTTTATAAGCTTTAATTTACTGAACATTCGTTCACATGAAACTTGCGTGCAGTTCAGCGTCATAACAACTTTATAAGCAACGTAGAGAGCAGGATACGACGAGGCATGCATGTTGTACACATGCCAAGTCTTGAATGCACAGGGGATGCAGACTCTACAAGGCTCATTTCTTTTAAGGCATGGGACAACTGTTCTGTGCTAACAAGAGCTGTGGTGTCAGGTGGAACTTCTGCAACGAATTCTTCCTCTTTTTATCTGTTCCGAGATCTCTATGTATTTCTCAAAACTTTCAACTTTGGGGATGCTTGTTGCCATTTTGATCATTGCCGCTGAGCTTATTTCTTTGTAAACTTGAGAGAAAGACTGCAATTCTTCCCGCAGCTGCTCCAAGCTTACTTCAGACATCTTTGCAATCTTGCTTAACAGTTTCGCGTCCTTTCTCAGTTGCTCTTGCAAGGGTTCAAGGAAAGCCAAATCTTTTTAAAGATCTGCGTTTTTTGAAAATTAGCGATCAATCTTGGCAACTGCTAGGTCCAGCGTGGTCTTGTAAGATCGATTGCATAGCAGTTTGTTGCTGTGCCCATTGATTCAACTTCATCTGGACCTTCATCGATGGTTAGCCTCTTTCTCTTTCTTAATCTTGGTTCCTTGAACTC
>NW_027019597.1:5683569-5697225 GCF_013076305.1 Rhopilema esculentum
GCAATCTGTAAAAAAAATCATAACAAAATCCGGAGGCCGCGCGTTAAAATAGGGTCCAGGCCGCGAAGCCGCAAACCTATAATAGACCCCCCTTAGTGTCTTACTTCTTGCGATGTGTTGAAACACTTTGGTCTTACCACTCTCATTCTGTTCACAATGTTTGCTACTTCTGTTTATCATTTCATTTTTGTGTTTACGACATACTAAAAGCTTTTTCGTCTGACACTCCTCTGAGCATAAAACGTCCGAAAAAGGTTCCGATGCGTTTCTACGTTACACGATGGAAAATATATACCCAGTTGTGGATCGAAATAGGCCAATCAGAAAAACGCAAGCACAAGACCGGTATAGTTGACCAATCAGTGCCGCGAGTCTAAAGAAAAATTACCAATGGCGTCCAAGAGAGAAAACGAACTCCTTCTGTCTACACAATGGCGGCTTTTTCGTTTTTATGTAGATCGACTCCAAAAGTGCTAGATGGAAGGACGACCGGGCTCTGCCAATTATCCGAAACATGTCGTCATTATAGAGTTTTGCACAATCTGGTTTGTCTAAAAGATGTTGACCGATGGCAGAATCATTTGTTTTAACAGTGTTTCTAGACCTACAAGATCGAGGAGGCTGTTCTTTTTGAGGGGCAGTTTTGTTTCTTATGTTGGAAGGAACATGTTGTTTTATCCTATCCCCCAATCTTTGGGTTGTGCGTCCTACGTAGCTAGAATCACACTGGCACGTAAATTCATAAATGACGGAACTTTTTTGTTTGGTAGGAACGCAATCCTTTTGAATGGATGGAAGGGCTCTCCTAGTGCTGTAAACAATCCGAGGATTGACAACAAAGAAACATTTGGTTATGGCTTGCCTAATCTGACTCTCGAATCGCAAGGAAGTGTTACCAATCTATGGTAGTTTCAAATAAACTGGGTACTTTTGCGGACCAAACTTTTGAATAGCCGAAAAACTTGCAATCTTCTCCTTAGTATAAGATAAAATTACGTCTTCTGGATAGCCGTTGTCCAGGACGATCGTTTTGAGTTTTTCCAGTTCAGCGTGCAGTTTAGATTTCGAGCAGATCATAATATACTAATGTTTTGACAAGATTGACTTTGCGTTGTTTTGGGCAAAATGAATTCCAGCGTATGTACTGACCGGTAAGTAGGCTTGCGATATGCACTGGTAAGAAATCCAGTGTTATACTGTTCGACCAAAACATATAAAAATGGCAAGGAACCATTTTCTTCCTTTTCAAACGTAAACTGGAGGGCTGGGTGTAGGCTATTAAGGTGTTTTAGAAAAATATCACACTCAGCCTCTGTTTTGAAAATGGTATATGTGTCATCCACATACCGAAAATAGACACCTGGCTTTTGGTCGTAGTCGAACAAACGCTCTTCATGAAAGCCAACAAAGATATTGGCCAAGGCAGGTCCTAGAGGGCTACCCATAGCGACACCATCCTTTTGTTGGTATATTTCATTGTTAAAGCTGAATTCAACTAAACGTGTTGCAGTTTCCATCAGTTCAATGAATACTTCCTCTGGAAATGGTGGGCTATTAAGCTCGCTCCGGTACAAAGCGACGGCACATACTCAACCAAAAAATGAAATTACTTAGCGTTACACCCAGTATTGAATTAGTCTACCAATCAGATACAAGAATTATGTAAATTATATATTTCATCCAATCAGATTCTTGATGTTATACGTGTAATATTACTCAGCCTGCACACAAAGCAGTTTGTGATTAGTCCTATGGGTATAGTTATTATTGATACACGCAAAAGACAGGATTAGTATAATTATGCTCAAATGATTAGTAAATACATCTGTTGCTGTGTATTAATGCACACAGTTAATTTTAAGAGTATAAGCTTAAATACCAAAACAAATAAACAGCTAAACAATAGAAAATGCACTGTGGAATTCCACAATACTTCCCTTTTACTAATGCCCTATTCTGTGCCCAAACCTATTGTTCGGCTGCGTTGAGATGAGATTTGAACGGGACCTGCCACCTGCCACCTGCCACCATTTTTTCACTGTCATAAAACTTTCTTTTGGCCCAGAATTTCTTTATTCTCAAATCCATCTTAGACAAAATATGGACCAAGAATCGCGCACATCTGTTCAACCGCACCAATTCCACCTATTATAGTCAGAAACAACATAACAAGATAAAAGAATTTTCTCATCTCGAATTTCCAGTCCAGCGCTTTTTCTATTCGACCACAATCATATCAATTTTAAAAATGAAACAGGAGTGATCCAGCTATCAAAGTCGACTTCAATATGGAAACCAAAGAAATTGATATAAATCTCCAAATAGAAAGAATCGGCTTCGGAAAGTTCCAAATTATTGTTTTAGCTATCGTCTGGCTGAGGTACTTTTCATATTCATCTACAGCCAGTCTTCTCATCATATTGGAGCCCTATCTTCGTTGCTATTGGAAATTGAGTTACATGGCTGCAGCATGGCTTGTCTTGCCTGAAGCTATCACTAAAATAGTTGGATCGATCTTACTTGGCAAAATGTCAGATCGGTATGGAAGGCGAAAGACGATGATACTTGCTTTCGTTTTCAATTCATATTTGACGCTGCTTTTTTTGCTATCCACCAGCACAGTTCTGTTGTCAATAATACGAGGGGTTATTGGTCTCGTCTCGTCAAGCACCATGATAGCATTTACTTATGCAATGGAAATTCTGCCAATATCAAAACGAAAATACATGTCTATTTTTGCTGCAGGGTTTTTTGCAGGATGTGGCTATGGCATTTTAGTTGCTATGGCTTCGCTGAAGTATCTATCATGGCGATGGTTCGACGCTTTTGCAGAGACCATTCCGATAACGTTAGCGGCACTTGCAGTGCTATTTCTGCCGGAATCTCCACGATATTTAATGGCCATTGGAAAAACGGAAGAGGCAAAAGAGACTCTCCAAAGGATTGCCAAAAGGAACGGAGCAATGGATAGATTTTCGGCATTTCCTTCGTATGAATCTACTAATGCTGTGACAATAAAACATTTCAAAACAAACGTTGATGTGCGACAGCAGCAATCAAAATACGAAATGGCAAAAAGGATTGTTTTAGTAGCTTTTCTGCAATTTTACGGCGATATTGTCTCTGCAACAGTGCGTTTTGGCTCAATGCAGTTTGGGGAGAACTCTGATGTTTCCGAGTGCGGAAAATGTTCTGAAAATTTGACATACAAATATCGATGGGCGGTAGAAACCGCTGGTTTTTTCGCTGTTTTCACTTCTTACTCGCTATTAGGCAAAGTTAGCAGAGGGCTTACAATGAAAATCTTGGTAGTTTTTCTAGGTGCTTGTCTTATACCGTTTTATTGGCCTTTACGTGGATGGCCTTTGCTCGTTGCAATCGCTCTCACTGAATTTGGGGCTTCAACGCTGAATAATATTATATTAGTGTATAGAGCCGAACTACTTCCAACGTCGATAAGAACGAGCGGGTGCGGTATTTCTGATGCTTTTGGTCAGTTCGGTATTTTGTGTGGCCAGTTTATTGCTCTTTATCTTCATCACTTTAGTACAAGTCTTTCTTTTGGCATTTTACATGGTTTCACCGCAGTAGGTATTTTTATTGTATTTTATGGTATCATAGAGACAAAACATCAGCTATTGAACTGAAAGCGGCTGCAATAATTATTCAGGAATAAAAACTTTGTACTGATTCATATATGTCCCACTAATGCCTATTCATATAATTCGAACTTAAATGATGGCCTATTCCTTAGTTGGCTCCTCTATTGCTAATTTTCTACATTTCGGAAGACATTTTTTAAATTTTACTCGATTACCACTAGAAACCTGGCGCGAATTACATAATGCCCCTTTTAGCTATTTGCAAATGCCGTTTTAGGAGCAGTATTTCTACCCTTGTAGGACTTTATTGCCACAGTGTCTAGTTTGCCTGTGCAAATTAATTGGTAAGTAAAATGGAAGAGCCAAAGCAGTTTTCAAAATGAATTTCACAAAGACTATTTTATGAAGCGTTTATGAAGCCGTTTCCGATTCAAGTTTTTGTCACAAAAGATCTCAAGATATTTGCTTGATACTTGTTTTTTTTGCATAATAGACTCGTCATTCATTGCCAAGATCGGTTTATTGAAAGGAAAGGAGATATGAGGCCAAAGTGCTCACTCAACATAAACATTTAATCCATTTGCGGCCAAATAGTCTTAAACTGTAACTTGTTCATTGTTGACAAGACTTCAGTGAGTCTTTATATTGTGATAAAATAAAAATGCCATAATGGAGTCCGTAGTAAATGATGTTATTGTGCAATCTAAAACATTTGAATTTTGATATATTAAATTAGTTAGTCGATATGATTAGGGGCGTCCTTAATGAGGGTACGGGGTTGGTGTACCCTCGATACTTTGTCACATTTTTGCAACAATTGTAACGTATTGACATTTCTGTAGTAGTTTGAATTTTAAAGTATGACGCTAAAGTATGAATTTTGAAATAGAAACACAAAAAACAACATATAAGATTATCTTTCTTCTGACCAGAACTCGAAGAGGGATAAATTTTTTACGATTAATCGAAAATTTGAAAATGAACTTTTAAGGAAAAAACATATTGGTGCTGTCCTAGCTGATTTATCATAAGCCTTCGACTGTCTACCAGAAAAACTTCCTTTTAGCAAAACTACATGTCTATTGTGTATAGAAAGCAAAAAATATCTGTCTCTAAGAAAGCAAAATGTCAAAGGAAAAGGCTATTATTTATTATTATTATCAATTATTATTATTATTATTATTAAAAATTTGTTTTACGTTGGCAAGAAAGAACAAAAAATACATATAGCTAGTAAGCTAATTAACGCCAACACAATAATTTAAAACCTACTTTACGATGTCCATACTAAATCTACAAAACCCCTAAATCATCGATAAAAACTTTGCACAATCTGCAAATGCAAGTATTTCCATGCCATAATTTTATTTTTGTTTGAACTCAACTAGTGTGTAATGAGGACCACAACTGGTGACCTCTGTACTGAACATTTTCTATCCCGTATGATGTTGTCTTCATTTTTGGCAACCGCAAATGATTTTCACTTTTCAGATTGTATTGAATATCTCTCTCAGTAAAAATGTTTCTCATAACTGTTGGATTTAGATTGTTTTTCGTTTTGAATATTTCAATCATTAGCAGTTGCAAGATTGTGTTGATGAATAGTTCCATATTTTTCTTTAACTCGGCTAGCACTGATTCACTATCTTTGCATACTTATCATTGCAGCTCCTGGAGTAAACTTTGACAAGTAGTGTCACAAGGAGCAACACTTGGACCTCTTCTTCTCTATATTTTCCTAAAAGATGTCTTTTCCAGCCTTAATTAAGGGTCTCTATATAATTTTGCTGATGACAACACGATATCTGTAACTGCAACAAATACTGATGCAACTTTTTCACCCTATCTTTTATTTTCATTAACTTCTAGATCATCATTTAGAAGTAAGTATTTCCTGTTTTAGAACAAAAAATTCTAATCAGGGGGCGCAGGGGGCGTGATTTTGCCTTTTATCACGTGACCCTATGACGTACATTGTAATAACTCGGAATTTTCCTGTCATTAATAACTTAATGTCGAAAACAATTTTCAAAATAATGACCCGATCACCAACTCTTATTTGTTTAGAAGCATGTTGTAAACGTTTATATTGCACTGTATAACAGTAGCAGCAATAACAAATTATCACAATCTACGTCACGGTGTCACGTGGTTCATTTCCTGCCATAATTTGAAAATGGTTTTTAAGTAGGAAAATGAAATCAGGAAAGAAAAATATTTAAACAACACTCTCATACATTTTACTTTAAGTTAAAAGAAAAACAAGATTTGGCGCCAAAAGCGTGTCACTTGTCCTTTAAGGGCCTCTATAAAGTTTTGCTGATGACAAAACAATATCTGTCACTGCAACAAATACTGATAAACTATTGCAACTTGTTAAAATTAACACTAATAAATGTTTTCAAGTAGAGTCACATTATATTCAAATGACAATCACTTTGATTTAGTTCGGAGGGTATTATCCCTTTAACAGTATCTAAAGCCTCTCCCCTTAGTTGACCCACTAAATATGTGAATTTGGCAGTGTAAGGACCTTATGAAGGTCTGGAGGAGAGTTCTCAACTTGCGACAGAAGACGCCACCAAAAGCCAAACCATTCGGTGATATTCCCATCAAAGGTCGGAAGGTTAAGATCGGGCAATTTTGATGGAGAAAATGACTGTGAATGATGTGGCTGTGAATTGGTTGTAGATAGCTTTTCAAATTTCGTTAGAAGAAATTCAATTTTAAAGGCATTGAGTCATGGTAAATAGGCTTTCTCTATAGGAGGTCATTTGGTTTCGGCGTGATCGCTGCTGTTTCATGTGATATTGGCATCCGTTGTTGACAACTTGCTATTGATGGAAACTGTTATGTTAATCAGTACGAGGTGAGTTCATGTGACCAGTTCAAGGTCAACCAATAGCATCGCAGTCATGGAAATCATGACTCAGCGGATTTTGGCACTTAGGGTATACCCAGTCTATTTATCATGACTCAATGCCTTTAACGACTTTACCTTGCATTTCCATGGCAAATACAATTTCGGGTTCTTTCTCTAACTCCTCGAACCAAATTCTTCGTAGCTGCATTTCGATTGCGTAGCCTTAATCGATTTGAATGATGATTTTAAAAATGAATTTCTTCCTCTACTAAACGCGGTACACTAAAAAGCGTTGAGGCTTCATTGTGTATCTTCGTGAACGAACGGTCAATCTGCCTCCTCTCTTGCTTCAACTTCTCTAACTTTATTTTGGGCATTTTAATATGAATACATGAAAACATTCACAGCAATGGAAGAACGAAAACAAAACGTAGACGGACAATACGAATCCTGGTCACGGCACCATTTTGTTGAGTAGCCAAAGAAGAAATAGTGTGTTTGGTAGCAAAATATATATATAACATTGAAGCATTTAGACGAAAAACTAAACTACTCAGCATTACGGTCGTTAAGAATATCAAAAGCGATTAATCAAAGTGATTGTCATGTGAATGTCATTTGACTCTACTTGGCAAATATCTTGATTGGTTTAAATCAAATGAAATGATTGCAATTGAAATCGAGAAAAACGTCATTGTTTGGTGTTTATCTCGATGATAATCATGACGATAATAATGGTGCTTAGCTCGATATGTTTGATGCGCATATCGATATGATCTGTTAAAAGAGCAGCAAAACAATTAAATTCTTCAAAACGATTAGCATGATTTAGGGGCGACAGAGAGAAGAGGAGAATTATGAATTCATTTATACTATGTCACTTTAATCATCATCTAATTGATACGGACGTTATGTGGTAAAGGAAGTCAGGATAAGCTAAAGAAAATTTGCGAAAGGGCATTACGACTTGCCTATTCAGACTATTCGTCTTTGTAGAAAGTTTTTTACTTGCTAACTCAAAAGAAACTACCATGCATGTCCAATTAGTAAGAATTTTAGCTCTTGAAGTTTATATTATTGACATTTCAAAAGCCAGAACTACCAACAATGGTATCAGATCATTAAGTTTTCAAGGGCCTGAATCTGGGATGTTTTCTATACAATATAAAAAGTTTACAAGAACGAGGTATTTAAGACCATACTTTACAAACTACTGGACTACATAACAAGGACGATGACCCCGGGAAGGAAGAACCCATGACTATCAGTGGCGGCTCCAGCCTGGGATAAGTGGGGGGGGGACAAAAAGTGTGTCAGGGACAATGTCCTTTTGGACCACGCCCTTTTCCCCTGTTTGAAACTTTTTCTTCCGGAGGAAACACCTGTTGTTTCCGAAGAAATGTCATTTCCATGTGACGATCTAGATAAGGAACATACCCCGCCCCTGACGTTTTCTCCTCGGGTTTGCAAGAATCTCAAGGACCAACTTTCTGAAAAAGTGGAGGGGACTAGTCCCCCCCATTCCCCCCCCCTCCCGCGGCTCCCCCACTGATGACTATCCCAAGGGTCATCACATAAAACACTAAACTAACTAACTGACAAACATTATTAAATGCGATTAAAAACGGATACATACTAGGATCTGTTTCACATTGGATGCCAGGCCAGCACAGTCGACAGTGCTGGGACGTAGAGGCCCCGCAACTGTCCTCCTCCAAAAGCCCCCACCGCCCAAAAACCCCGCACCTGTGCTGTCACAATATTACTGATTTGATGGATGGGCTGTCAAAAACACATTTGAGTCGCCATACACCCAGTGGCGGACTGGCGACTTATTGCTGCTAGGTGGCGATCGCAACCCGGGCCCTCCCAACTTCATAAAAACCGGGCCCTCCGTAGATAAATTAGAGAAAATAACTCAGAAGATAAAACGAGTTAATCACATAAACGAATGGATGTCTGGAGAGAATGTGCCAAAGGCATGCGTAACAAGCTGCAAAAGATTGGCGAAACTCGATGGTGGTCCAAAAATGCAGCATTAAGAAATATTTTTGGCACATATGACACCCCAGAGCCAGTTAGAGCCATTGTGCTGCTGCGGACGCTACAGAAATAAAAATCTTCCAAGGAGTTTGATTCTAAAGTTACTTACGAGGCTTCAGCACTTTAGCAGAACTGGATCAAGTTCGAGTCAATACTAACGGCGTTTGTCTTCATGAGGATATTTCAGTTCACTACTCCAGTTTCAAAGTACCTTCAAACTCAAGGGCACAGAGCCTTGGAAATGTTATGACTGCGTATAGAATGGCACAGAGCTTTGGAACTAGCCTAGCCACCATAAGAGAGACTTTCTGTGAAACGCACAGGAGAGCCAAGGAATTTGCAGAAAGTCTTATTGAAGAAGGATTTGTTATTGCATTAGAGCTCAAGGAACCAAGATTAAGAAAGAGAAAGAGGCTAACCATCGATGAAGGTCCAGATGAAGTTGAATCAATGGGCGCAGCAACAAACCGCTATGCAATCCATCTTACAAGACCACGCTGGACCTAGCAATTGCCAAGATTGATCGCTAATTTTCAAAAAACGCAGATCTTTAAAAAGATTTTGCTTTCCTTGAACCCTTGCAAGAGCAACTGAGAAAGGACGCGACACTGTTAAGCAAGATTGCAAAGATGTCTGAAGTAAGCTTGGAGCAGCTGCGGGAAGAATTGCAGTCTTTCTCTCAAGTTTACAAAGAAATAAGCTCAGCGGCAATGATCAAAATGGCAACAAGCATCCCCAACGAGGAAAGTTTTGAGAAATACATAGAGATCTCGGAACAGATAAAAAGAGGAAGAATTCGTTGCAGAAGTTCCACCTGACTCCACAGCTCTTGTTAGCACAGAACAGTTGTCCCATGCCTTAAAGTTGTTATGACGCTGAAATGCACGCAAGTTTCATGTGAACGAATGTTCAGTAAATTAAAGCTTATGAAGAGTAGACTTAGAGCAACCATTGGTCAGCCACACCTTGAATCACTGATTATTATTTCAAGTGAAGAGAAAAACTTCCGGTTAGACTGTGAACACATAATAAATCAGTACGTGTGTATTTCGCCGGCGCTTCAAAGAGACTTCAAGGAACATCGTTTAATGGATTTTATTTAGAGCAAGAGATTTTCATTTTGTTTTGTTGAAATATTGTTAAATCAGTTACGATTCTTTAGAATGTAGTTAGGACTGCAAAACAAACTGATCTCAAGTGTTGCGTGATACGACAAACTCATAGTACTGATTGGATGTTGCATTGCTATATTGCCCCCACTTTGCCGCTTAGCCCATGCGCCCAAAATTGCTTTAAACCTGAACTGAGCTTTCACTCGTTCAATTCAAGTTTCTAGCAGAATGAGTTGCTTGTGGTGATATAATTAAATCTAATGAATTGTTTTGAGGTATGGCTAGTAACTTTTAGGTTTGTAACTCGGATAGTACGGGCCCCTTTTCTGAATATAGCAACCCGAGAGATTTGCTGCCAGTCCGCCTCTGCATACACCTAATGTGAAACAGACCCACAAAAATTTTAAGAGAAAACGAAGAGGAGTAGGACTTGGCATTAATTTCAAAGTCTAAAGCCCTGGCAAAACGACTAAACATTTCGCTAAACATTTCACTCAACTTTTGTTTAGTGAAGTTGAGCGAAGTTTAGCGAGGGTGGCAAAACGTGACTAAACTTTTCACTAAACTCCACTCAATCGTTTTGAACAGCGAGCTAGCTACGACGCTGTTGGGTTGTAGGGGATCTTGCATAGAAATTTGCTTTGGTTTATTTTGTTGCATGCACAAGCAGTGGATGAAAATAAGAATCGGGTGAAGCGACGGGGAGACAGTAGTAACAAGAAGAAAATAAACAAAAAGGTAGGAAATGAAAATAAAACTATGTTTCAACTAACCTAATATTAAGGCCCCGGGGTGCGAAAGTTTCTAACTTATACTGCCAGAAACTTTCACGTATCCTACCATTCCCATTATGTCTATCTATAATAGTTACTTTAATATCTTCGAGAAACCCATGATGATCCTTCCCTGCAAAATGCCGGAAAAAATCAGCCTGAGGTATACCCGAAGAGCCCCCGATAAACTTACGATTGCACGCCTTATGGTTATTAAACCTAAGCCTAAAAGGCGTGCAAGTGCTACCCACATACTGTACACCACATACTTCAAATTCCATAAGATACACAACATTGGACGAATCACAATTAAACGAAAAATTTATCTTATATTCCTTATCAGTTATATGGGAAGTAAAAGTATCACTGTCACACATAACATTACACACTTGACATCGAGACTTGCCACATGGAGTACAACCCCTATTATGCGTGGTCCCTGCCCCCTCATTATAAAGTTTCGCCCTAACTAGTAAATCTTTAAGGTTCTTGTAATCTGTCTGTCTGTCTGATTATAGTCTGTCTGATGAGTGCGCAAGCATGAAACTCGGAGTAACAGAGAACATGTCTCATTTCTAGTCTATATTCTATTTTCTATTATATCTATTGCTTTGTGCTTTTGCACATCGAGCACTGTCACGTCAAAATAGACAACGCAATCTTGAATATATATATATGTATATATATGATACTTCCGTAGCACGAAACCATGTAGTTTTACTTTCTTCAACTCTATGATATATCACGCTCTACGTGCTAACGTATTGAGCACTGTGCTACGGAAGTATCAAAAACAAATTTCTATATATGAGTATTATATATATGCATATATATTTATTTATATATTGTATTGATTATCATATTCCTGTCTAGAGTGCTCACCTTATCGGAGCAATTAGATAGACTAAAATAAACAGACTATTGTGACACAACTCTGAGTTTCATGTGTAAACAATCATCAGGTGTCTAAAAGAACACAAATTAACGGCAAGCAAGATAGAACGGTAAAAACGAATAATCGAACACAATCAAACGAAGTTAATTGTGTAGAGTGCTTAATCGTAAAAACTACATTCTAAGATCGAAAATTGCTAATCAAAAGTTTGTTCTTGTTGCCTTAAAAATTCTGTTCTATTATCAAGTATTTTATTGTCCCCAAAGAATTTACAATCGACTATTCAAAGAAGAACATACCTATCGCAAGTTAGAATGAGTATACCATTCAACTAATATCAAAGGTAGAAAGTGTAATATCGAATTCAGAAGCGTAAATAGCCCTTTTCAAACCAAAATGAAAAATGACATCAAAGAAATAAAAAACAGCCAGAAGATATTTGTATCAGCTGACAAGTCAAGAAATATATACAAACTCGAACCGGAGAATTACATGGAACTATTGAAAGAAAATGTCACCAAAGATTACAAGAAATCAGATGTTATGAAAGTACATAAAATCAATCGCGATATCAAACAAATTGCATCAGATTTATCGATCGAAGAAAGAGTAGAATGTTTACAAGAGAAAGAAGCCTATATCACCATCAAAGATCACAAAGAAAACTTCCCCACCAAGGTATCATGCAGACTTATAATATATATATATATAATCATAAGGCAAATGCTGGCAGGAGGAAAATTCTTTCCACAAGGGTGCTGCCCAATTGTATCGAACTACTCTTGGTCGGAATCGAACTCCAGTTTGCTGCGTCGAAAACTCCCGCTCATTTATTTAGATCCTCAAGAAAAACACTCTCATGTAAACGTTTCGACCGAAGTCTTCATCAGTTTATCTATATTATTCTTATTACACTTGGAGTTAGAGCTTTTGACAGTATAAATATATATATATATATATATATATTTATATATACACACATATAGGTTGTCTTCCTATGAAAAGGTCTTTGATAACTACATTCCTGATGACGCCTTTTCAATTAGGCCCAATTCTAAATGTAGCCCTATATTTCACGACTCCAAATCTCGAAGAAGCTTTATCTGACCAGTTTCTAGACAAAATCAATTTCAGAAACTGGATATGTAATTTCACGCATGCCATTTTAGCTATGTCTAGAAATTATTAATAAGATATTAGAAATTCATAATAGATTCGAAACTAGAAGAGATTTTGTCTATTGACAGATACTTAATCGAAATAACAGCTCTTCTTCCGGTTACGCAGTAGAGGAATGGGTCATCGTCGAATCTTGGAAGAAATATGGACCAAGATTCGCGCACATCCGTTCAACCGCACTCATTCCACCAAATATAGTCAGAAACAACATAACAAAAGAAACTAATTTTTTCATCTCGAATTTCCAGTCCAGCGCTTTTTCTATTAGACTTCTCATATGAAACTTCAAATGAACCAGAATTGATCCAGCTATCAAAGTCGACTTCAATATGGAAACCAAAGAAATTGATATAAATCTCCAAATAGAAAGAATCGGCTTCGGAAAGTTCCAAATTATTGTTTTAGCTATAGTGTTGCTGAGGCAATTTTCATATTCATCTACAGCCAGTCTTCTCGTCATATTGGAGCCCTATCTTCGTTGCTATTGGAAATTGAGTTACATGACAGCAGCATGGCTTGTCTTGCCTGAAGCTATCACTAAAATAGTTGGATCGATTTTACTTGGCAAAATGTCAGATCGGTATGGAAGGCGCAAGACGATGATACTTGCTTTCGTTTTCAATTCATATTTGACTCTCCTTTTTTCGCTATCCACCAGCACAGTTCTGTTGTCAATAATACGAGGGGTTATTGGACTCGTCTCGTCAAGCACCATGATAGCATTTACCTATGCAATGGAAATTCTGCCAATATCAAAACGAAAATACATGTCTATTTTTGCTGCAGGGTTTTTTGCAGGATGTGGGTATGGCATTTTAGTTGCTATGGTTTCGCTGGAGTATCTATCATGGCGATGGTTCGACGCTTTTGCAGAGACCATTCCGATAACGTTAGCGGCACTTGCAGTGCTATTTCTGCCGGAATCTCCACGATATTTGATGGCCGTTGGAAAAACGGATGAGGCAAAAGAGACTCTCCAAAGAATTGCTAAAAGGAACGGAGCACTGGATAGATTTTCGGCATTTCCTTCGTATGAATCTACTAATGCTGTGACAATAAAACATTTTAAAACGAATGTTGATGAGCGACAGCAGCAATCAAAATACGAAATGGCAAAAAGGATTGTTGTAGTAGCTTTTCTGCAATTTTATGGCGATATTGTCTCTGCAACAGTACGTTTTGGCTCAAT